>CAIGRO010252666.1:0-12787 GCA_903798355.1 Fraxinus baroniana
GATTTAAAAAATTTTAAAATTTTATATTTTATATAGCATATTTGCCTTGCAAGTTACGAAGATTGTACAGAATAATCTTGAAATGAAATCGCTAAGTAACTAGTACAAACTAAAATGTACATGAAACTTTAATTTTATCTAAATTTGAGGAGACTCAAATTGATATCAATGAAAATCTACGTATAAAACCAACATTTCTATGTCTATACTTCCACTGATGGAATCGAACCATATCATAATTGATTAGTTATAGTTTGATACAGTCTAATTTTTTGATATTCCAAGAGAAATATTTAATTGAATGTTAAGCCCCGGTTTGGCCCTCGTTATGTTATATTATAATTTATTTTTATATCTCTTCTTATCAATAATACATTCTTCAAAACAATAATATTACACATAAATAAATAAAAAATCTTATCTTTTAATCACACATTTTTCAAAAAATTAATATTTCTCTTATTATAATGTGGAATAATAAGATCCAAACAGGAACTAAGTTGGATATAAATCGATGAATTTGATCATCTATGTGGTTTTACTAAAATCGAATTTTTAATAGATTTGGCAAAAGTTAACGTAACATATAATTGTAAATGTGGTAATTAATTGAATGTTAAGCCCCGGTTTGGCCCTCGTTATGTTATATTATAATTTATTTTTATATCTCTTCTTATCAATAATACATTCTTCAAAACAATAATATTACACATAAATAAAAAAAAAAAATCTTATCTTTTAATCACACATTTTTCAAAAAATTAATATTTCTCTTATTATATTGTGGAATAATAAGATCCAAACAGGCGCTAAGTTGGATATAAATCGATGAATTTGATCATCTATGTGGTTTTACTAAAATCAAATTTTTAATAGATTTGGCAAAAGTTAATCATTGTATATTAACATTTACACCATAATGTGTAGTTTAAAACGAGTTTAAAAAATTGAGACCAAACAAGGACTTGCGTGTTTCACGATTCTTAAACTTATAACCAGTAAATTAGAACTAAACCAATTAATTTGGTTAGGGGAAAGATGTCTAACCCCAATAGTTAGTTCTCAAAATTGGTTCTACACGTAAATCAGAGAATATATATTACACATGACACTCTACTATTTGTCAATTTAAAACACAATCAATTTTTTCATCCAATCTTTTTTTTGCACATCATATTATTTAATTTTTTATGTACATTTTTTTATGTACAAGTAGCAAAATCTGCTAATTAACTATACATTGGTTAGTCTTAAGTGGCAGGCGGTGAAAAGCAGAGTGGAAATGTTTATTTCTTTCCTTTCAGGCACGTTATAAATGAAAAAGTGTGTTGTGTCTTTACCGTTTTAGTTTTTTCAATAGTACATTGTAAGCAATTATGAAAAGTTCCGACAAACCTGTCAAAATTTATTTTGTCTATTGGTCGGTTTAAAAATATCAATCAGTCTTTTATTTATATTCTATATTTAAATTTTGAACAAGATGATTCAATATAATTATCAAAGTACAAAATATTATGTCGAGTTCAAGTTCGAATGCGACTCAATTTTGATATTTCACGTTGTCATACCTTGTCATAAACAAATAGAGTTAACATGCGGCTTATTAAAAATGTTTAAATGAGATAATTTAATAATAAAATATTTACATTTATGGAAACTCAAGATGCAGTACCCTCTCGGCCTCTCCAGTTGCTATCACGTGTTTCCCTAGCGGTTCTATGAAGGGAAACACTCTAGCAGTACCCCCTCTTGTTGCCACTTTGTGCATACATCTAGACAGGCAATTACGTCTGTTGGAGGCTCGATTGAAGGCTCCTCCTCATCAATCCTAGCCACATCCAAGCAAATCAAAGGGCGAATCTAAAGCTGTAAAGTTTTCGAAACTTGCATTAGGCTTATTTATGGTGTTAAAGCCCGATGAAGATAGAACAAGTCCTTATTTATTCTAGGTCGTTGCCCATAATTTTCTAATAATAGAGGTCTCAGTTAGTAGTCGCCCTCGCTCACCCAAATTCGATTCTTTGTATTTCTTCCATTGAAGGCTAGCATTCATTGGTAGTTACCATGGTGATAGCAACTAAGGGACTGGTGTATTGATCCATGCACTACAATTTGACTTCTTGTAAGTCCTAAGTTACTGAGCTCAAAATTATCCGATGACAAAAGTAGTGGCTAAAAATATGTCTTCGGTGATTCGAAAGATCTGGTGGATCCCTATGTCAAGAGACCATCACTGACGCTAGGGATGTCAATGTCGCACATCGGCTCGGGTGGCCCGTAGCTCGGTCCGGGAAAAGTCCGAGCCGGGTTGGCTCGTGGCTGGGGCCGAACCCCATTTCGGAGCGTCAGTTCGAGCCCGTGTCACGTGTCATTCCGGCCCACCGAGCCAACTTTTTTTTAAAAAAAAAATAATTACAGTTGCCTGCAAACGTTGGTAGCTATGATAATATTAAAAAAAAAATCGGATCAGCTTAAGTCCAACTCGGCTAGTAAAGGCCCGAACCGAAAGCTCTGGTTAAGCTTAAATTTTTTGGCCAAGCAAAAGCTCAGATCGGCTCGGATAAAAAAATCCAAATCATTTTTTACTCGAGCAGAGCCTGAGCTTCGAGTTTCGGTTCGTGATTTGGCTCGGCTCGGCTCGACTCGTTGACACCCCTAACTGATGCTAACACAGATGGTTGGCATCAAGCCCTAGCTCATGATTTAAGATAGCTTGTCCCCTAAGACTAGCATTCTATTTGAAGACCTGATGGAGCTAGGGTCCTCTTTAGGCCTTTCTCGAACATTCATCGAGAATTATTGATTCTTGGACGAATGTGCTATGACTGGTAAGGTGTAAGTCCTAGGTTATTAAGCTCGTGAGTACCTTATGGCAAGGACAGGGGTGTGCAACACAATTTTGGTGGTTTGAAATACATTTTGGACACCTAGGCCCTATCATCAAACCATAGATGCTAGCGTCGATCGCAGACACTAAATCCTAGCTCACTATCGGAGACACCTTATCCTCCAAGGATTGCTTCTCTCTACTCTATTTAAAGACCCCAATGGAGGGTCGAGATCTTGTCTAGGCTCTCTTCGTTAACACGCATGGGAACCTATTGGTTCTTTATTCTCTTTGAAGACCTCAATGCGGGAGTAGAGATTCTTTCTAGGCCTCTCTTAGTTAACCAAAATGAAGTTATTTAAATAAAGCCATGGCGAGTAATCTAATCTAAGAACCTAAAGAATGTTGGCGTGAGCTGTCAGTGATTGGAGAAATTGTAGGCAAATTGTTTAGAATCCCTTCATAATTCCCAGTTAGTAATATTATCCGGTAATTTGTGTATAGCCTAACTTAGCTGATCTATTTCTGTCTTTGCACTGTTATATAACCATATTCATCTCTGTATAGAAATATATGAATATATATGAGCAATCTTTTGACAAAGAATACTTTAATGTCTTGTGCCTTTTGCTAACCAAATCTCTTGGGAATTGAACGATTATTTCCAATTAAAGGCCACTTGGGATTGAAAGAGCATAACCAAGAAACACAAAACTTGTAGGGGAGCTAAGTTAAGAATCCATCATGGACTTACACTTTTAACTTGTACAAAAAAACTATAAAGGATAAAAGAATATCTCCTACACATAAAAACATGCACGGGAGACAAGCTAACAACCATCATGGACTTGCTCGTTTTAACCTATATGGTATAAACTGCTTTAGGATTGAAATAGCATTTCCCATTAATGGCCTCAAATTGAAAGAGCATCTGAAGTCAAATTTATTTGCTCCTTCAATGGCTTCGTATAGAAAGAATATATCTAAGGTGAAATTTCTTTGCCCTAGTAATGGCTTCGGATTGAAAGAGTATATCTAAGGTCGAATTTCTTTGCCTTACAAATTGCCTCAAATTGAAAAAATATTTGGGATTGATCTCTAGCCAAATTATCAAAGATTACAAAAAATAAAAATAAAAAATAAAAAGGAAAATTGATGAAGAGGTCCTGAACTTTTTCAATTTTTGCAAATTTTACCTTAACCTTCAATTTGTGTCAATGAATGTCCCTAACCTTTCAAAAATATGCAGTAGATATCCAAGTATATGGATTTTGACCGTTAGTTGACCAAAGAAATTGATTTTGACCAAATTTGAAATAAGTAAAATGGTAACTTTGTTATTTATTTCTTAAAATAAAAAAATAAAATAAAATAAAATAAAAATAATGTTCATCATCTCCCATCCCCACCCTAACCCTAACCCTAACCCTAACCCTAACCCTAACCCTAACGCCAAACGAAATCGAATAAACTCTTTGGCCACCATGACTTGCCATTATCGCTTTCGCCACTACTGTCGTCGCTTCCAACGGCCTTTTCCACCCATTTAATCTTCTTTCCCAACCCTATTCATACCTCCATCCCAAAACAAAATCAAACCCAACCCATTTACCCATTCTCGAATCCACGAACTAGGGCTTGAATGTTTTCTTTTAATTAAAAATGAGGCTTCTTTGGATCAAATCTCATTTGTTCTTCATTAGTTCAACATAAGTGCATACCTCAAGCTATTTTGGGAATGGATGTCATCTGCCAAGTAAAATATGGAATGGGATTTTTTCTCTCGACATTGCAACTGTTGGGTATCAAAATTTAGGGCCAAATGCTATTGGGTTACCAAAATTGAAGGTCATCCAGGGTTATACCATTTGGTTTTACAGTGGTCAGATTTTGTTGGGTTACAGTGGTCTGCAAATGAGTCGGCGTTGGGGGATTTTGCTAATCATTTTTTGCTAAATTAATCATTTTGCAAGATTTTTTATTGTTGGTGGTGGTGTAGAAGTTGGCGGTCGTGGTGACAGTTGATTTTTAGGGTCAAGGTTGGGGGTGGGGGTTGTGAGGGGGTGTTGGAGGGGGGAAGGAAGAAGATAACCTTTTTTATTTATTTTCTTTCTTTTTTTGGTTTTTTTTATTTATTTTTTTCAATTTTTTGTTTTTTTATTTAATGTAGTAAATAGCAAATTTACCATTTTACCCATTTTAAATTTGGTCAAAATCAACTTCTTTGGTCAACTAACGGTCAAATTAATGATTTCCATCCATTTGGACTTCTATTGCATATTTTCAAGTACATGATTTCTATTAGATTTCTTTTGTATATGATGCTTCAAAATACTTACGAGGCGGGAATAACAATTATTTGTTGAGGGTTTCTTTTTATTCGATATAATTCAAAAATCCATCCATTTCGCCTTAGCCTCTACTCATTATGACCAAAAAAAAAAAGGCCAAGCAACGATCTGAAACAACTATAAAGCATTTTAACACTAGTAGCAATAAAGCCTAAAAATCCTTCATGTCACATAAATATGAAACTTGGACTTGGAAAACTAATATTAAATGTTGAAATAATTATTTTTCACCTGGGTCGATGCCCTCCATGGAAAAAAACCCATTGCATGCACACGTGTCATGAAACAAATATTTGCACATCAGTCCCAAGATCATATATAATTGAAAGTCTCGTACAAACAGCTACTTAAAAGTTTCGACTTGACCTCTAACATAGACGTCAATTAGTTGTAAATCCTGATTAACTCATCACGGACTTTAGTGCAATGAAATCATGCATGCGCATAAAAAAGTACACGACATAACTAAATTATTGAAAATTAGGCCTAATCATAACTTCTAACATAAGAGTGAAAGGATGTCAATTCATAAAAATGACCACAAGGCCCCTAAATTTTTGTCTGTAAATAAATATGGTCATTTGCACAACTACTAAAGGGTTTAAAATTAAATAGTGAGAAACCAAAAAATAGAAAGTTTAAAGATTCAATCTTCCACTCTAAAATTGGGTTACCAAAATTGAAGGTCTTCCAGGGTTATTCCATTTGGTTTTACAGTTGTCAGATTTTGTTGGGTTACAGTGGTCTGCAAATGAGTCGGCGTTGGGGGATTTTGCTAATCATTTTTTGCTGAGTTAATCATTTTGCAAAAAGGCCCCTAAATTTTTGTCTGTAAATAAATATGGTCATTTGCACAACTACTAAAGGGTTTAAAATTAAATAGTGAGAAACCAAAAAATAGAAAGTTTAAAGATTCAATCTTCCACTCTAAAAAAGTCGTCTACAATTAAAGTAAAATTTTAGATCAACACTCTTGAGAATCTTAGTATTCACCCACTGAAGTCCCCATTTTCCAACCAAAATAACTCTGATACTTCTTCTTTCTCTCTTTCTACAAAAACTCACTCAAAACACCAAAAAGGGATAAAATTCTATCAGAATTCTCACATGAAACTCAACAATTGGCATTAAAAAGTAATCATTTTTTTATTTACAACTTCAAAATTTCTTTTGTCAAATACTTTTACAAAATNTTTTTTATTTACAACTTCAAAATTTCTTTTGTCAAATACTTTTACAAAATTGGATTTTTTACTAATATTATTATTATTAATTTTACAAGTTGGTAACTTCATTACAATCGAGAAAAGCAATTACAAAATTTCATTTGAATTTAATACCGAAACAGTTAAAAAATGAGCCGAGCCGAATTTCTTTGGTACGATTTAATTTGTGCTCAACTTAGTGGTGGCAAACGGATCGAGTAAAAAGTCGGCTCGTGGGTGGCACGAGCAGAGCAAGCGGACTGACAAGGCGAGTCAAGCGGCTCGTGGACTCGTTCAAATCAAAGGTTTATTTTTATTTTTATTTAAAAACAAATGACGAGCTCGCGGGCTGAAGCTCGGCTCAACCCACAAGCCACGAGCTCACGGGCCGAGCTCGGCTCGGCCCACGAGTAACGAGCCAAGGCTCGACTCGTTATAAATGAGCCACGAGCTCGATTTGTGATGAGCACGGGGCGATTGATTCCCTCAAAGCGAGCACGAGTCAACACGTGTAGTGAATCGTGCGAGTCCAAGGTCATGGCTTGATTCATTAACACCCTTGCGTGTCTTGCACTCCGGCTTTGTTTTTTTTTCTTAAAAGTCCAACACCCATGGCATAAGATTATAAGAGCCATAATATTAAAGAATTGTTATCTTAACGATAGACAATAATTGCCCTCTTCTCCATTTTGGTCGTCTCATAGAATAGTAAAATATTCTTTCTTAGAGGGATTTATCTATTTGTACATGGGTCGTCACGTGTCTATTACGTAAAATATTTGGTAAAACATTTGGTACACGTGACATCTTCCTTCTTTGAGTTGGCCTTTTTTTTTTTGTGTGTGTTTTTTAAAAGTACCATTTTAGCATTTTTAAAGTTACGTAATGCAATTAGAAATTCAGTCCATATTTGATCACCATTATTTTTAAAATATATATTTTTTCTCTTTTTTTCAATAAAATAATATGCACGTAAATTCAAAATTCTTTTCTTATTTTTTTAATCACATATTCCCTATCAATCTATTATTTCAAAATGAATTATTATAATAAAATGGGGCTCAAACAAACTCTTAACTTTTCCACTTCTAATTTGAATAGAAATTTATCAGCACTTTTACGCGTTAGTTACATAATCATACCTCAACAAAAGTTATCTAAAAGTCGATCAAATTGATCATTGAACGTATAAACGTCTAATTTTATATCAAGTATTATTATTATTTTTTATTTGTGCATAGAAATTTGAAATGAGCGACTTTTTAATAATAATGTTATATGTGCAAATTATGAATGATGTAGCAAACCAATGCTTTAAGCTACTCAGCCATGCCTCCAAGTTGTTGATTGGAATAGAATTTGATGTGTCAAGTTTGGTTGGTTGTCCGAAGGGTTATCTGATTCGATCAAATGTCTAAGTCATGGCACGTTGTGCATGTACTCGTCTTTTATGTGCGAGATTCTATTCAAATCTGTCACGTTGGATGACGCCTTATTTTCTATAAACAGTCGCACAAGGACCTCGATTCTCATTAGGAGGTCGGACCAAGGACTCGTGGAAGTCGGGGCTATCCTGTGTCACATGAGGATAATAAACATTATTCATTTTCTCTTTTTTGAATTTTTACTGTAGTCTATAAATGACCGTCCAATGGACATTTGAGGAGCAATTAATGGTTGAATAAAGAAAGGCCGCGTGAGTGAGTAGTCATTTCCTCTGTTCTCACATTTCAGTTACCCACTACTCCTCCCATAAATCCTATCCTCTCTCACTCTTCTTCTCAAATAAATATCTATTTCTCTTTTGTGTTTTGCAGTTTGTGAGGTGGGTCTGATCCCCATTCTGAATACCCTGGATTGGAAGGAGAATAAATTAGGAGAAAATCTCTGATACTTTTTGCTGATTTTGATTGTGATGGCTTCTTCATTCACTGCAAACCCCGATATGAACTTGAATCCATTGCGCAAAAAGCGACAGAAAATCGGGAGGGAAACCCAGTCCCAAATGAATACAACAGAGAAAATGGGTCGTGCTAGATGGGGAACCGAAACGGAGCAAAAGATCTACTCATCGAAGCTCGTGGGCGCTCTCCGCCATCTCCGCCGCCCCGAATCCCCGTCTCCCTCCGCCTCGGGTCGAGCAGTACGTGAGGCCGCGGACAGAATCCTCGCCGTTTCAGCTAAGGGAAGGACTCGCTGGAGCCGGGCTATTGTCGCGGGTCGACTCAGCCTCAGACTCGCTCAGATCAATAAGAAACACAAGAAGGTGTCAAAACTGACAACCGGTGGTTCCATGTCGAAGAAACGGGCCTTCAAGAAGAAACTGCCGCCTGTGCAGAGTAAACTGCGGGTTTTAGGCCGGCTAGTTCCCGGTTGCCGGAATCTGTCATTGCCTAACCTTCTGGAAGAAACAACTGATTACATTGCGGCTCTGCAAATGCAAGCCAACGCGATGACTTTTCTTACTGAACTCCTTACCAACGGCAGCTCATTAGCCGCTTCTTCTGATCAGCTCGGCTCGGATCAGTAGGCAATTAGTTATGTTGGGATTATTTTGTTTTTATTTTCACTTTTTTATATTAATTTTTTTTTAAAAGCACTATGTTAATAAATGGGAAGTAATTATATTTTGCCTAAATTATGTACATGTTGCCTTATTTTCACGAGCGTGTTCTACAATAAATTTTATATTTTGACATGCCGTTGAATTATTTCAATTCTGTTTGATCATCATTAAAAGAGTTTTGAATAGTGATTTTTCGAAAAAAATGTTTGATTATAGAGTATGAAAAAAAAAAATTAAATTTATGCGCAAAATATTTTATTACGTAAATGAATGGTTAAAAATGGGTACGTAAAAAAAAAAGTTTTGAAATAATTCACATTGGATTTGTGTGTTGTCTCTATCTATTTTGTACGTTCAAATTCTGATTTTATTTCATGGTTAGAATCCAATTTGAGTGGCTGAATTATCACATTCAATGAAGTGGCCCGCTTGATGTTTCTCACTTGTATGCACGATTCAACTGTCATTGTTGCAACTTGCAAATGTGATAGTATAATATGCATCTTTAAGAAACATTTGTTGGAATGAGTAAACATGCTCACGAAGATGTACTGATGCATGCCAGGCAGGAAGGATTTGTGATGGAAATTTAGTGGTGGCATTGAGGTCAGGGAGAGGGCCGTCGAATGGAGGTGTTGGAAAGGTCCCAACCATGGACTCGAGCCTTTGCCGGGCGGTTGTGCAGGTGGTGCCGACGAAGTGGACAGGCATGTTATGGGCAGAGACAAGGCGGGAGAGGTGAAGTAGCTGGTTGAGATGGCCTTGTGCCGGAAGAGGCACCATCACCAATGCGACTTTAGCCACTTCCATAACATTTTGGACACCATCTTCTTGGCTATGGTTTCCAAAGTTAATAGCCAATAAAAACAAGGATACTTACTAGGAAAAAGCCAAATGTGTGGCCCTGTACACCAAGCAAAATCCTATTTTGGATTTGTTTCAAGAATCCCTTCGTATCATATTCACATTCATCTTCACTTATTCAAGGGATATATTTAAAGTGGGGTAGATATAATCAAATGGTGTGGATATAAAATGTTTTAAATGTATAAATTTAATAATGACACTACTGGGATGTGACGTGGATGAAAATAGTATTTTTTTTATTATTATTTTAAAATTTTAATAGTGATAGATATAGAGTAAGTCCATGTTTGGTACACATTAAGATTTTCATTATCATTCTTCTACTCATTTTCAACCATACATTTTTCAATAAAATAATTTTTCCATTACACCAATAACTTTTCCTTCTTTTTTAACCACACATTCTCCATCAATTTAATATTTCAGAATACATTTTTTTAAAATAATGTGGCTCAAACATACTCTAAATTAGGAATTATGCTTGGTGTACATAACCAAGTACATAGGGGTGTCCATGATGGACACCCGACGGCCCCTATTGGGTACACTCCTATGGACACCCGACGGCCCCTATTGGGTACACTCCTATGGACACCTCTATGTACACTCCTAAATTAGATATATAACAATAATTGATGTAAATAACAGTACCCAAATGAAATACTATTTTCTAGGTATTTCAGTGTTATATGAATTTTGCTATTTAAGGTGCTTTGCATATGATAATTATTGGTGCTACATGTCACTTCTATGGCTGAACCCAACTGAAACTTGATAAATTCTGTCAAAAAAAATGAATGAAAGATGCACGACCTGTAATTAGGAGGAAATTGTTGGGGATAAGGGTACCCCCACAGCTTTGGAAGTTGGCAAAATCCGCCAAACACGGCCTAATAGTCAAAAGCCGTCTGTCATGCGCTACATTTTCAGGCAGCCCCACCCACTTATGGCACATGTGACATGTGAGAGGTGGTGAAAATTCAAACATTTCTATTTTGATAATGAAATGTGCTTTACCTTTTCTATATCATTCAACCTTTTTCATGAATACACTTTTATGGTGTAGGATAATTGTAGCATCAATAAATCATTTCTATTGATGGTACATATTTTGTTTCAGAGTTGATTGCTCTCGTGAAATTTGTCGATGGTCCAAAATAGAGTTTCCTTCCCCTTCACTCCCTCCAAACGTGTCAATCATGCAACGTGTATTGTAAAAATCGGTCGTCTCACGTACTTCATGTACAATCAAGGCTAATTAGTCATTCCTGATCGTAGAATTTCTCACATATGATCTCAACATTGATAGAGAAGGGAAATGTGAATACGTGAAAAACGAAACCCCCTACCCCCTTCTTTCGCTTTTAAGCATCAACATGTGTTTTGACTTCACTATCCCAATCAAGATTGAGATTCCTAGAACGAGCAACATCACCATTACAATTAGGATTTTTAGAGCTAAAGTAGTTTATGATATTGTTGAATGAAGGATCACATGTAACCCATGTTCGAACCCCATTCTTTGAAAATCCAATTTCCTTTAAACTCATTTTCAAGCTTACATTCACTCAATAAAATAACTTCAAAAAAAAAAAAAAATTTACTTTTTAGCCTCATATTCTAAAAAAAAAATAAAATCACTATTACGAAATCTATTTTTCCAAAAATTGGAGGCTTAAACAATGCCATAATGTTATTTCTTGTAGGCTTTGTTGGACCAACAAAACAACTTAATGTGCGCACTTTGTTTCTTTACTTTGGCATGTCTAAAGCTTTTATGTGTGACGCATTCATTTGACTATTATGAATTAAGTCATAGAACACGATGTCTTCTAGTATCATAACGGTTAGCATATATTGTTTATGGAATGTCGGTTTCTCCTTTAAATAATATGAAGACACTTACTATTTCAGATTATTGGAATAGAATTTAAAGAGAATCAAGATGATCCAAAGGATATATGAGAGAGAGAGAGAGAGAGAGAGAGAGAGAGAGAGAGAGAGATCGATCAAATTTGGTATTCGAGTCCACCAACTTAAATGTGTCCTTGAAACAAATTTGCTATCTTCAACGATCCATTATGGATGTAAGTAATGGTCCCTCAAGAGAGAACAAATGTAGTCTCATATGCAAGCAGCACATCAATTACTAAGAGTTCCAATAAGATCTTTTTTATGTTTTATACTCGAAATATAGAAGTAGAATATAGAGATAGTAGGAATAATGGCAAATGAATGGTGTGATTTTTCTAACAAAAAGATATAGAATTTTTGGTCATTCGAACAACCCAAAAGCCTCTTCAAAATAGTGGTAAATGTCCAAACAATTTTTCAAGCGAACAGATATGTTTGTCCATATAGCAAATAGACATCGGTTACAGTCGTTCACAAATATCATTATAGAAAATAGACGTTGGTTATATCTAGAACATCTTCACGGAAACTCCCAATAATTCTAATTTTTAGACTGTAAAAATAATTTCATCCATTACCCAAAGAGTTTGATTAATTACAATTTGAACCAAAAAAGTTAAATAAATTTTCTAAAAAAAAAAGGGATATATGAAAGATAAGGACTAACACCCACACTTACACCCGAATTGAATCCAAGCTTGAACCTCGGCACATGCAAGTGTCGAGCCAATCAAAAGACGACGGTGCATTTGTAGCTTGATCTCAATAGTATCTAGGTCATCACACTCTCCTAAATGTTGCGTCCATTTATGGCTCAAACTTAAAGGCCAAACTTGCACCTTATAAACAATGACAGACCCAGTATCGAAGTTCAGTCCGGGCGGATATGTAATACAACCTACTCTATAACTGTAATATTAGACAACTGTATTCTACGGGATCTCATGTTTTGAAAACGTTGCAATATTGCCTTATGCTCAAATGTGCAACATAAATCAATGAACTCGTCTCTCATAATTTCATACAATTAATTTCTCATGAATGATGAATGTATGTT
>CAIGRO010252668.1:0-19152 GCA_903798355.1 Fraxinus baroniana
CGGCTCGTCTACCTAGCATGGTGCTCGGCTCGTGCTCGGGCTCGTCTTTTGACGAGCCCGAGCGGCCCGTGGATCGCTACAGTACGAGCCGAGCGGGCGAGCCGACGAGCTACTCGACCCGATTGCCACCTCTAAATTTAACATTAAAAATATCATAATATAGTATTTGTACACATGTTGACAATTATTGAGAAGCTACCATGTTATTTCTTCTTCTTCTTCTTCTTCTTCTTCTCTCTCTCTCTCTCTCTCTCTCCCTCCCTCCCGATTTACTGTCAGTTTCAGAATTCTCGGATTGGCGGTGTGGGGGTGATTAATTTTTGCAAATTTGAAAAAAAAACAAAAAACAAAAGAAAAGAACGAAAAATCTTCAATTTTTAGGTTCAAGTAAAAATAAAAATAACTGAAATATGTTTTAGTTTTTGAAAGAAATGAAAGGAAAATGTCATGTTTTCACTAAAATTAATATGATTAGAACTGGACTTGGATGATTGAAGTGTCTGGTGGGTAGCTTAAATAGCTTCAATGAAACACTGTATAACATGTTCAAAGGAAGTCGTATCTAATACTACATATATTTAATACTGAGTAACAACTATTACATGTTCTTTTTTTTTTTTCCTTTTTTTTTTTTGGTTTTTTTTTTTTTTGACAATTGAAAAAAATTCTAAGTACAATGGTAAAAAAAATTATCACTTTTATTGACAAATTACATGCAAAACAAAGCCAAACAAATGGTATTCAGTATGATANTTTTTTTTTTTTTTTCCTTTTTTTTTGTTTTTTTATTTTTTTTGACAATTTAAAAAAATTCTAAGTACAATGGTAAAAAAAATTATCATTTTTATTGACAAATTACATGCAAAACAAAGCCAAACAAATGGTATTCGGTATGATAATTTTAAAAAAAATTTATTTTTTTTATTTTTTTATTTTTTGCAATTGGAACAAATTCTAAACTCAATGGTAGAAAAAATTATCACTTTAATTGACAATTTTCATAAAAAATAAAGTCAAACGGAAACCAAATTGTTAACATTTTTTAGGTGGAAAATTATACCAATCAAACACAATTAATTACAATTCCCAGCAAAACAATTTCCAAGTAATTCAATTCCCTAGAATTCATTTTCTTTCCACCCATTTTCCATCTTCCCAATCAAACGGACCCTTATTTATTTAAATAACTTGATGAATCAGGAAGCTTGTCGATTTTGATACATTGATATTGACATTATATAGAACTGAAGAATTCAGCTCTAATAATTAAAAACAACTCAAGTATTGTTGATATTTTTTCAGTATAAAAAGAAAATAAAATTAAAACTTCAGTTTGATCACAAGAAGGTGACAGTGGTTTACAGGTAAGAATTCCTTGTTTGTTAATTAACATTATTCTTTAGCAAATTTTTGCAGAATCATTTCCTAATATTTAGTGTATATGTTTTCAACCTTTAGTTGATCCAATGCACATTCTGGACGTTTATAATTGAATCTCCCATCTTTCCAAATTTAACTACCAAAACTTTTGATTCTCCTCCAATTGTCCAATTAATGTTTCAAACTGATCATATGCAATATAGTTTATCGCCAATCGCTCCGAATTAATTCCGATTTAGGCTCAAAAATATTATTTTCTTGTCATCAATTGCGTCTAAATTCATTAAGCCGAGGATTTAACTTACGTAAATATACATTCATTTAGCCATAAATAATCAAGTTTAAAAGCCGACATAAGTGTGTAAAATACACTTGGTTTAATCATAGCACCAACTTGCAAAATGATACAATTCTGTCCAAAATTGGATGACCCGGAATGCATTTAACCTAATAAAATTATTCATTAGATAGTCAACTGTCTTGGAGAAAAATATATATGTTATAATTTAAACGATAGAAAATTGTTTTTATTGTTCATTAGAACATTTCGCACAATGTTTATGAAGTTTGAATAACTATTAAATAACTTGATAAGTCCATTTCATCGAATGAGTGAAAACATAATTATTTGAAAATCAGACATAACCTTGTAGGACAGATACTAACACTTTCAAATATCCAAATTAGAATTAACTTTATTGGATAGAAAAAGTTTTCTACAAATTCTAGTATTCCAAAAATATGGAAACCATATTTAAAAAAAAAAAAAAAAATATTATTTTATGTGTGTTATTTCTGCTCAACAAAGACTTTCAATTTAGCAAAACACCACTGGCGATTAGGTGTGATTATTAGGCCAATCGGAGGTGTCTTATTTCTGTACTAATTGTGTACAAAAGTTGAGAGGAAAAGTAACTATTTGGAATAACATTAGATAGCTAAAAGGTTACGCTTGTAACTTGTAAGATTTGAACACATTTGATTGTAAGGTCAAAAAATGTTAGGATATCCATACCATGTCTAGTATTATATATGTCCAATTGAGTACAAGACATGTCCAATATTTTAATTTGTCGTCATGTCAAATATAGTATCGGAAACTGAGTACAAAACATTCCCAATATTGTATAAATATTTCATCAGACTTTTTGAAGGAAAAGAAACTACACCATCTAACCATGACTTGTATTGTGTACGTTCAATACTGGGAACTAAGGCACTTCATTTCGCATTCAATGTATCTGCATCGACTATATTAGGTTCAGGATAAAAAGAAACTGGTACTTCCACTCCAAGTGTTGCTTGCCCCACCTCCCTTAATACGATTGAAGCTCCAGAAAGCATTACTTTCTTCCAAAAAAAAATCGGCCTTTCCTCCAAAATTGGATCTCCAAATTTGTATGAAAAACTTAGCACCGATCCTGTCGTTGGGGAAAATTGTGATTTGTGTATAGAATAGATAAATATAACTTCTTGTTACAAAATCTAAAGAACAATTATTACATATAAAAAGTGAAATATTTAGAGTTAAGAAAAGCTAGAGAATTGCTTTCAAACGAAGGTCAACAATTGTTTCCAAGATAAATTCATTTGGTTGTCACCAATTTCTCTTTTACCATGCTATCACAAGAATATAGGGGATATGTGATAAGTGTATCTTATACACTTATTCGAGCCTAAAATATCAATATTTGACAATTTTTTTGACACAATATATCTTAACTTGTTGTATTTTATGTTATATAGGTAAAACTTAATGGTTGAACGAAAAAATGAAAGAAAGAAAAAATAGAACATTAGTTGAAATGATAAATGTCATATTAACTTATGCTAAGTTGCCATTGATCAATTTATGGATTGAAACATTGTTGAGTGCATATAGAATATTAAATACGATTTCTTCTAAATTTACAAAGATTTCTCCTTATGAATTGTGAAAAAAGAAGAAAATCAAATATTGGATACTTCAAAGTGTGGGGGTATCTTGCATATTGTAAGAATATACATGAACCCTCATAAGACCAAGTTAGGTACAAGAGACATCAAATGTGCCTTTGTTGTATATGTTAACAAATTATATAAATTATTGAATTTGGAGACCAATGTGATAATTGAATCAAATGACGTAGAGTTATTTGAGAATTCACTATTTTCGGATAATGAATTAATGGAAATTCATATAAAGATTTCGAACTCTAGTGGAACAAGATGAAATATTTTATAAAGATATTAATGAATCTAATGAACCTCAAAGAAGTAAAAGAACTCGAATTAAGAAGTCTTTAGTATTGGATGAAATTGAAATCTAATGAAATTTAGTGCTCTGATCCAAAAGCGGAATGTCATATTTTATGGACGCCATCAAAAATAAAAAAAAACCTTGAACAAATCAAATTATGCGTTCTTGCAGAACTATTGAACCTAGGCTTGTAAAACTAACCACTGCATTGAGATGTTGAAGTTATAGGGTACAATAATAAAGTATTTAATCACAAACAAAAGAATAAAAGAAAATATGACAAATAAATTATGAGATTTTATTATACCACAAACAATGAAGATTGAGAAATATTACAGTGATCTAAAAGCTAATAATCTATTTTCTCACTTCACAAAATTGTATAAAAGAGCCTAATATTTATATGGAACATGTAGCGAATGTCCATTTCAATTAGAATTCTCCAATTATTTTAACAATAAATTCGGTTCACACCTAATGTGGTGCATTGGGAATTACATTGTCATTTTGTGCATTATATCGATTCTTTAGGCAAAGGATTGCCCTTTGTTTTGTAGGCTGATTCATAATTGGTTTTCTAAGTGAGAGATTAATTAAGACCTTTGGAAATGTTCCTGGTTTTCTTAAACAATATAAAAGAGGTACTTCTCTTGGTACACGTGTCGAAACCTCCCATCGTCAACCATAACGATGTCGTTTTAAAGAATTTTCCCAATTCTTTTCTACTCTGTCTCCATGGCGACACTAAGAAGCACAAGAAGAAAATGTACACCAAGCAAAAAAATTGTAAGACTACTTGCCCGTAGCCGACTTGACAGGATCTCGTCGTCGTCGTCCTCCCCAAACCCTAGCCTTTTCAGTTGGAGCTTCTCCTCCGTGTCATGAGAAAATTCACAATTTAAAATTACAATTCGAGTAAAAGATTGCTCTGCAGTGCCAAGATTCTACAATATTACATTCAAACGCTCCAAACCACCTCTGTCGATTTTAAGTTTGATAGAAAAAAAAAAAAAAACGTGTCTCTGTATGGCACAGAGACAGGCCGTGTCTCCGTGTGGCATGAAAACACGGTCTCTATGTGGCACGAAAACATGGACGTGTCTCCGTGTGGCACGGACAAAGACATCGTCGATCTTCGTGCAGCACGGAAACAAATTTTTTTATACATTGAGATACATATATAATACATATTCTTTTATTAGCCTAAAATTGTCCTAAAAGGAGAGAAAAATGAAATAAGATGGGTAAATTCAACAAGGGTGTCTACACTTTCTTTTTCTCTTTCTTTTTTTAATCGGATTAGGTTATACCGTAAATTTGTTGCAATGTGTTAATAGATAGCTATATTGTAATAAAATATATGTAAAATTCTTTTTCTATATTTCATCACTACAATATAAAAGAGGCAAAACATTTCGATCACCGCTGGTGGTGGACCCCCACGAGGGGCGCTGCTCCCTCGGCCCCCGCAACCTGACCGGTCAAGTCAATCATCGTTGGGGTTTTGCCCCGAACCCCATGAGAGCGCTACCCCATCGACTGCAACCTTAGTGTTACCCTTCCTACCCATATGTGATTTAATGTCGTTGTACTAATGTCATCCTTCTTATTAACATAATCATTATAAACATATTCACTGTTGAGTTGATATTCATCTATTTTGATTTATATCGATTGTTTATGATGAATAATTTCTCATTTTGTTTCTAACTTTATTTGTGTATTTTTCGTTGAAACTTTCAAATTTTCTATTGAATAAATTTTACTAAATAAGATTTAATTAGTGATGTCTTTAAAAATAATCAAAAATCAGTCAACACTATTACTAGCCAACTATATTACCCCGCGTGCCTTGCACGTGCCTCTCACTAGTATTTTAAAAAAAGTGAGATTAAGTTCTTTATTTAATAGTAAGTACAATAGCAATAGTTTCTTCATCTTTGCTACATTGGCACATCGAAACATATTTATGCACATTTCTTCAATTAAGGCTTTGAGTAAAACAGCAGGCCATGAAGGAGAGAAAAAAATAATAATAAAAAAAAAAATCCGGCTTTGATTTTTTTTTTTTTTTTTCGCAATTAACGCTTTCTAAGTAAGTTTTCTTTTACTTTGTCTTCAATTCATATAACAAGAATTTTGGTTCAATTTTTTTGATTTGCTTGCTGAAATCGTTTTTCCTTGATCATAGGTTTGCAAAATTAAGTACCAATCTTGTTATATTTACTTCTAAACACTAATTACAACTCATATTTTTGTCGTGGTATACTCCTATACTACTAGGATAATATTTCGATTCCTATAAATTATTGATAAAGAATGGTGTGTCTTAAGGGTTAAGTCGTACTTTGTCATGTATTGAAGAATGTGTTCGTACCACAATTACACGACTGTTTAACAAAATTGTAATAGTAACATTGACAATATGGTAAAATTTTGTATGCTAATATCTTCAGTCACTAATTAGACAATTTCCCACTTTATAATATTTTTACAATCTAATAAGTTGCGTCACTTTGTTAATTTTCAGATTTAAATGCATTATTGGTTTGATGGATGTCTTCTCAAAAAAAGTTGCAAGAGTTCAAGAAATTTTATTTTTCAGAACTAGAATGCGAGGATTCTAATTTAATTTTGTTTATTGTCTTTTTCAAACATATATTGCTATTAATATTTAATGTGAAGACAAAATAATTAGATTTATCTATTAAAGAGCTAACTTGTGTATTTTTACAAATCAATATTAATATATATTTTGGCATTTATTGTTGGCCTAGTTATTATTGTTCATCTTTCTAGTCAAAAAAATAATGTTATTGAATATTTACATTTGACAATTAACAAATTAGGAATGTTATTTAATATGTGTACATTACAATAAAAAAAAATGCTATTGAAAATGATATTTTATATTCAATAAATACTGTAGATATTAAAAAATCATGATGAAAAAAGAATGATATTGAAGACCTAACTATGACAATTAAATAATGTTATTAAAGCCAAAATTATAACGAAAAATGATATTAAATTAATAAAGATTGCACAAAAAGAGTGCTATAAATGCTATGATGATAATAGAATGCTATATAAAAGTTTTTTTTTATAGCAATTTATAATGGCATTCAAAAAGCTTTATAATAAAGGTACGGCTGGTAATAATACCACCTACAATGACATTCCAAAAAATGTTATAGAATATTATAAATAGCATTCTTTGCAAATTATAAATGAGTTGATATGTTGTAGCGAACCATGGGAAAAAATATAAGATATATCTAGAGATGACAACGGGGTGAGGGTGCCACCACTGTGCTCCCACCCCGCCTTAGTCGATCTTTGAAAACACCATTGTACCCCTTAACTGGTCGAATAAATCTTCTATTGTTGGAAGGGGATACCTATTTTTGATAGTTAGATAGTTCAACTCTCGATAGTCAATGCACATCCTCATACTCCCATCTTTCTTCTTCACAAAAAGTACCGAAGCACCCCAAGGAGATATACTCGGTCGAATGAAACATTTTTCCAGCAACTCCTCTAATTGTAACTTCAATTCTTGAAATTCTTTTGGTGCCATTCTATACGGGGCCTTAGAAACTGGTGCCGTACCAGGAATCAAGTCAATTGTAAGTGTCACTTGTCTATTTGGTGGAATGCTTGGCAGATCTTCTGGGAATACGTCTGCAAAGTCTCATACATCATTAATATTATTAGCAGTTGTCTCTGTATGTTTGGAACTGATGATATTAACTAGAAATTCCTGGCATGAGTCCTTTCTTATCATTTTCTCCGCTTGTAAAACTGATATAATGAGAGGAAAAGACTTGAACCTTACTCCATAGAAACGAAACTCTTCATTTTATGGTTTGTGAAACTATACTTCTTCCTCGTAACATCGAATGGTTGCATGATTGAGTCACAACCAGTCCATGCCTAGAATAACGTCAAAGTCTTTCATCTCTAAAAGGTATAAGTCTGCCAACAGTACCTTTCCGTCAATCTCTAACTTCATTGCCTTAGTCATCTGACTTGTGCAAAGAGTTCTTTCTGAAGGGATGCTAACCTCTAATTCATTGTTCATTTTCACACATGTAAAGTTAGATCTAGCGAAAGGATGCAGAGATAAAAGAATTTGTAGCCCCGAATCAAAAAGTACGTAAGCAAGTACATCAGATAATAAAAAGAATACCTTTTTTCGTAGTTATAGTGTTAGACTTAGAGGCGAAGAATGCAAAATTGAAAAACATGAACAGGTACTTTAAATAAAATACTGCAATCACTTTCGGATCATGCTCCGCCTCATGCCGATTCAGTGCAAAAACTTGGGCCTTCCCTTTCTTGTTCTTGTCCTCATCATCATCTTTCTTCTTTGGAGGCTCGGTACAGTTTAAAGTAATGTGTCCCGACTTACCACACCGAAAACACATGTTCTTCCCAAGCAATCATTCACCACCTGTGGAGTTTATTACACTTAGGACATGGTGTAATACTCTCACTCATCCCACTGATACGAATTCCTGTGCTTGATCTTTTATTCTGCTAGTTATGTTTGTCATTGCACTGATCATTTCACTTTATTTTTCCCAATGACCTTGCCTTGTTGGGTATACTACTCAAATGATGTCCTCTGATATGAAATAACACGAGTCCTCTCCAACATTTCACAATATGAAGTGAAACGATGAGACATGATGATCATGCCGATCTCCGGGCGTAGTCCATTTTCAAACCTTCTGATCTTCTTGACTTCTGTATCTACCAAGTGCGGGGTATATCTCGAGAGCTACTCAAATCGCCTCTCGTAATCAGTAAGCAACATGTTTCCCTGTCTGAGTTGCAGAAACTCTAATTCCTTGAAGTCTCTTAAAGCCTGTGGGAAGTACTTTGCCATCACTTCATCCTTAAACTGTTCCCAAGTCAGGTTGCACTGCTGCTCTTTGATTCTAGTACGTGAGACAAATTCCCACCAGTGGCTAGCTGCTCCAATAAACATGAATTCCGCGAATAGTACATTCTATGGATCCGTACAAGCAATGTGTCAAAAGATGCGTTCCAGACCTCTAATCCATTCCTCAACAGCCACTGGGTCGGAACCACCGTCGAAAGTAGGAAGCTTGTACCTACGAAACTGCTCAACCACATAAATGGCTCCAAGTACAAATGGAGATGCGCCTCGCGATGGTGGTGGCACATTTTGTGGTGGAGACTCTTGATTCTGTCTGCTCAACTCTTGTATCTCTTACAACAAATCACGCATCAAATTTGTGTGAGTAGGTGGTGCTATATCCTAAAATTAGTATTAACTCATACGTCACATACTGGTACTAAGTCTAACATGTTATACATATACTATCGTAATACATATTATGAATTTAACGATGAAAAAAAATGAAATCATGCGTCTTAAAATTTAAAAGTATGCAATTTAAAATGTAAATTATATAAAATGTTTGAATATATTCATCTTACCCTTATACATACCTTAGAGTCGTCGGAGGGTGGTCGATTGGTGGTCATTGAGTGCCAGAAATCTTTCACATTTTTATGAATTTTAAATTGACATTATTCTTAAATTCATATATATATATCAAGGAAATGGCTAAATAAATAAATATTTATTACACGTAACAATTAAACATAAAAACTCAATATTTTGTCATAAAGCCGTTAGAGAAATTTTAAATCTAAGTCGCAGCATTAACGTTCTCAAACGGGATCATGTTCAATTGTTTTCAAATATCAATGCACTAATACTGATAACAAAAGGGATAATTAAGTTAATTAAAAGGTTGGCAGTAAGAAAATAATTTTATATTCTAAATTTTCCGTGATTGTTTTAGATGAATCATGACTTTACAGTTGTTTACTGACTAATTGTACGATTGTAACAACTAAATAAAAATTAATCTTATTGGTCTCATAAACTTGCCTGAGCTTACATTCCTGTCACAATTTTAATTATTGTTAACTTTATTAGTGCATTGATATTAGAGTAAATTACAAGCTTAAAGAAGAAATAATAGGTCTCATCACATGGGAACAGTGACACGCTGACATTGTTCATGGTGAACAGTGACGTGGGTGTTATTTTTTTAATTTTTAATTTTATTTTTTCTCAAGTTTATGAGTCTACAGAAAATTAAACCTATTTTTTTTTTTTTCAAATTATGAAAAATACATATAAGCTTACAGAAAATTAAACTTAAAACTCTGATACTAAACAGGAACGACCCAAAATCTAAATTTTAAATCGCTACCAAAACTATTACTTTAACATTATAGTATATGAAATTTAATAGGCACAATATAATTGGAAAAAAAAAAAATCATAACCAAATAATACTAAAAGTGCATATCACATTTATTAAATAAATAAATGTTAATTTCACCAATAATGCATAACATCTCTTAAATTTATAATCCGATAAAACATATCTTGAAATTGTAAATAAAAATCTTTGCAAGACAAAACTAAAAAGTTTCTGAAATAATATAAAAAAATGTACTGTTACTCCAGATTATTTTTTATTGAGGTCCATAAATCTCAGATCACGACTGCACCTCATCGCCCGTCATCCAACAACCCGATCTAATCTGTGATGTAGGAAAAAATTGGGCGAGTACATGAGAATACTCAATAGGACACGAATTAATGGTGCAATCTCGCATAAAATATTTAAATCATGCGTAAAAAAAATATCATATCGTCATATCATAGAAACCTGTAAGAACTCATAACATATCATATCTTTGATACCGGATGAAAACTTCATATCATAACTTTCATTAACATAATATTTATCAACAAGAAAATAAATAATTAATATTACTGGAAATGTAAACAGAGAAATATTACTGGAAATGTAAACAGAGATGTTGACAGTTCCTACGAAAAAAGATGTTTATCAAGAATATACTCCTTAAACCATGAAGTACATTGTCATGAAATAGAGTATCGATTTGCAGTTCCATCAATAAATTATTTTTCACCGTTGTCCTTTGCGTTACTGTATCCAACTTCATCATATTTTTAACATGAACCGAGTATGAAGAATGAGAAACTAGCAAAAAATGATAAAAATCTCTCAATGTCATAATTCAAGTACCTTTTAAGTCAGTTGTATTTATAGACAAACAGATCCCATGCCTTTCTCTATAAATTATTTTAGCGAAATAATCTTTTACAGACATCAGAGGACCTTTCGCTTCATTTAATTGAACCCTTGAAACTTCTTAACTATTTCCATTGCCCGTCATTGTAGACACACTTGTCAATTAGACGTCTAGATAGTGAATAATTACATACCAGCAGCTTCTGCCTGTCTTGACAGCACTCGGAATACTGATGGATTTGAGAAGTGAAGATTTGATGAAGTAACAGAAGCTACAGATTTGAAGAGAATTACAATCGGGCTATCTTCACCATCCTGGGATTGCATGATTTGCCCATCTGCACCAGGAATCAAACCCAGCCAAGGTGCAGTTTGCAAGAATTGGCTAGTGTCCACTTCTCTCTGCTTAACAAGTGAGACTAGGAGTATAAGAAGCTACATTTTGAATAAACTTTCATAAAGTTTGCATAACAAAGTACTGATCAATTAGAAGTCTGAGATAATTATGACCGGAAGCAAAACGATGTTTTAATCAAAAGGAAAGTAATGAATAAGAAGGGTCATGGAGATCGTATTAGATATATTATATGAAGACATTCTATGTTTAGAGTTTTATTTTAGGAAGAGTAATTAAGGTTTTATTTTATAGATTTTCTAGGATTTTATTAGTTGTTTCCTACATGAATTAGATTAATTTAAACCCTATATAAAGGGAATGCATGCATTGTAATAGTTAAACTTAATTATTAAATAAAGTGATATTTTCTACCCCAATTTCTTCTCTTGGCTTCTCCCCTTTCTCCTTCTCTTCTTCTCTCTTCTCTGTCCTATAATTCAGGTTCTTGTTCTTTACATCCTACGTCAATTTGGTAACGAAGCTGGTGCTCTCCTATGACCGAATTGTTCTTTGTTCGTGCACATGGCAGGACGGTAATTGCAGCAACTACTCAACCCACACAGACCACCAGTTGTCCAATGTCCCAACCCATAGACCAAAACTCCAGCACCACAACAACTCACCACCACCTTATAAACCACCAGCAACTCACCATAAAGTACAAAATCAAAAAGGTCAGCAGCAACTGAATCAAAGAAACCAGCCGATAACAAAAACTAATTTGTTTGGTGTTTTTTTAGTTTTTGCTTATATTTTTAGTTTAAAAAAGAAAAAGAAAAAAAAATTATTTAGTGCGTGCATCTAACAGCTCACCAGCAAAGCCACTTTGAATTAAGTTATTATTGCATTGCATTATTTTTAAAAAAAAAAAAATCATATTGCGTATTTCTTTGTTCATATCCCTATTTTGTGCATTTTGTAAGCCATAATCAGCATTATTTAGAGTAATTTGCATTCTCTCGGCATTCCAGGGTTATTTGTTAGCACCATGCACAACACACATAGGCACTCTTATAACTGCACCCTCCATAGTATCCAAATGTTCAACATCAAGCCGATTATTATCTTTCTATGGACATTTTTGAAACCGCGAACTATAATACTAGGAGTCATATTAAAAATGTGGACCTCGATGGTCATGCTGATCCCGAGACATTCTTGACTGGCTCGAGAAACTAGAAAAATTCTTTAACTTTCACAATATGAGTGACTTGTATTTGTAATGCTAGTGTGTCATTCATAGGATGGACTAGTCATTATAGGGAATAAGTTTTACGTGACATTGATCGCCTAGGTCAACGTCACCATTTTGTAGGATGAGATAAAATGAACAAGTAATAAATATGCCCATCTATTATCGAATTAATAGCGAGATCAATTCTTTTGCATTGTCGGCAAGTCCATTGTTACCGAATATCTGACCCATTTTGAAGAGCTATTAAACAATTGTCATGTTTAGAAGCTCCTCATGTCATAGCTTCTAGATTTTGCAATAATTTGAATCCCGAGATCAAGTATGACGAACATTCCTGTATTCAAATCCTTGGATGAAACTTACTGCCAGGCAATACTAATGGATATATCCTTCCATCTTTACAAAGCATGTCATAAACTAGGCATAGCACCTCCTTCTAGACAATCACATCCCAAGTTTAGTTGTGAGTGAGGTTGTGTTAGTCCTCTCCAACTTCCCTGACTACAGATAAGCTTGACTTCATTCGAGATACTGTTCTTGTGTCCAACACTTGTTTATTTGTTCCTAAACCTGAATGTTCTGATAGTCTTGCTGACGAATATGTAGATTATTTGTGTCCACAATATATTCCGGTTTGGAAACCTATTTTGGATATACCAGTATAAGAAGATGGAAGGTTTTTTTGTTAAGCCTATAGAATATTCAGATGAGGATGAGAGCTTTGAACATTGTTTTTGTGTCCCCTCTCATGATCACATCTTTAGTAGACCCAGTTAAAAATAACACGGTCAAGGAATTAACTAAGGAGTTATCCACCAAAGCCAAATTCCACATGTCCTCGACTTGATGTCAAAAATTTTATCGCATACTCCTTTGTGTAACTTCACATTGATTTTGTCCCATCATTACCTTAATTGATCTATTCTTCTTGGTTTGCCAAGGTAATTACTCACTTGACTTTTTCTATTAATATTAGACTGTTGCCTACTTATTACCATCACAATATTTCGTTTCGACTTTTCTTAACCCTGTATGTAGTTTTCATGCATAGATTAAAGGGAGCTAATGCATTATAATAGTTAGACTTGATTATTGATCTCTCCAATTTCTTCTCTCGGCTTCTCCCCCGTCTCGTTATCTTCTCTACTTTTCCCCTTCCTATAATTCTAGACAGTGTCAAAATAGCCAACTTTTACTTGGTTCCAGATGCTGATTTTTCAGAAAAAAATTCAACTTCTTCCATCAAATCTGCAGCTTCTAGTACTCCTTAACAAAACACTGATTGCATATGAAATAAGGGCCATTAGCAATTTACCATGACAAAATCGAGCAGACTCATCCAGTATAACACGCTTCCAATTTCCTTTATTCCACGTAGAGCCTCTGCTTTGAGTTCTGATTTGGAATGCCAGCAATTAAGCTGCTCTTTAACAATCCTCATACAACCTAAGCATAAGAATAAGAATTTTCAAGCAATGAAACATGAAGAAAAGACAAACCCTATAAACACAAAAACAAATGCAACCACTGATTCGTAGTTGGGCTTTTATCTAAACAGTTACTAAAATGCTCCCCAACAATCCCATCCATAGATAAGCTAATCTGTGTTATGTGATTAATAATTCAACATCAACATATTAATAGCACCAGCGAATAACGATACTGACCATAAGAAAATATATAAAATAACTTCCTCAAGTACCATAAGAAAAACAGAACCTCTAATAAAAGTCAACAATAACGGCTATTTTTTCAATTTTAATCTAATTTTAATCTCTACCAAACACCCTCTAAATGATTTATATGATTTTATTTTCTCCACAATTATTGTGCACGGTAGTTGTGTGAATGTGGTGACCTATTTTATGCATTCGAAAGAAGAAAAATAGGTTCAACATATATAAATTGTCATAGGGTCCGATAGGGGATAGAAATATACCGCTATACCCTTTGTGAATCTTCAAGCGTTTATAAAAATTCATGCACTCTTGTATGTTAGCATCCGTCGTAAAAATATAGTATGGTCATATATGAGAGTGGGTTTAACATTACTCGAGAGAGATTGTTAAATAAAATAAGAACATTGCTTCGTCAAAATTCAATCGTGTTGTCAAAGTGTAGAATTAAGGTTAAAAAAAATTAGTGAATGGAAATTAGAGATTCTAGTGCATTTGTCAATTATTAAATACGTTAATTTGCATTTAGTTTAGTTAATTTACTCATTATTGCATAAATATATTAATTTATTCA
The DNA here is from genome assembly GCA_903798355.1 of Fraxinus baroniana. Taxonomy (NCBI): domain Eukaryota; kingdom Viridiplantae; phylum Streptophyta; class Magnoliopsida; order Lamiales; family Oleaceae; genus Fraxinus; species Fraxinus baroniana. The sequence goes on from CAIGRO010252668.1 coordinate 14,577, forward strand.
TAATTTGGTTAAAAAAAACACAAAATATTATTCTTATTTCGATTAAGGTTGTGATAAGTAAAATTGACCTAATCAATCTCCGTGGGATAATATTTGGACTGAATTCCACTTTATTACTTGTTAACAAATCGTACACTTGCGGTGATTTTGATTCGAAATATATTTTCGTGAACAAAAACTCACATACTTGTCCCACACTAGACTTGACTTAGCAATTAGTACAGTAAGTCAATTCATGAATAATTCAACTAAAGAGCACATGTAGGCAATTTACAATATACTAAGATATCTCAAGATTATATTAAGGAAAAGGACTTTATTTCTGGAAGACTACAAAAAGACGTGTAGACTAGCTCTATAACCGATTGAATGTCTACTTTCGAATAATATACTTTAATGTGGGGAAACCTGGTTACTTGATGAAGCAAAAAACAATCAGTTGTGTCAATAAGCAATCCTGGTTTAGTGTTTCGAGCTATAGGTTATGGAATCTATGAAGGAATGTGATTGAAAAGGGTTCTAGAGGAGCTAAGGAATCAATTGAAAGTCCTATGAAAAATGTCCTGCGATAATCAAGCTGTCATTAGTATTGCAAAGAATCTGATTCACCATGATCAAACGAAGCATGTGGAGATAGATCAACATTTCATCAAAGAAAAAATAGAAGAGGGGACAATCTCTTTGGTCTATACTCCAACAGAGCTTCAAACGGCATACGAAAAGCACTTCCTAGAATAAAATTTGAAGAATTGAAGTCCAAAATAGGTTTAACCAATATTTACAACCCAACTTGAGGGGAGCATTGTAATACACAGATTGATTATAGGATATTATAATTAGTTTCCTTATTTTTAGTGATTCGGGTAAACTATTACCCGGTCAAGATTTGTTGTTTAATAAATTAAGATCTAAAAGATCTACTATAAATTGCAAAAGAAAATCAGCTATACAAGTTATATTCCTTTTCTTGAAACAACAAACATACCTTTTGTACCAAGAAAAATCGTTGGGTATGCTAGCTTTCAGGTGATCAAGTTGGACCAACACATCAAGTACCTTCAGCATTGACCTGAGAAATAATTAGCTAACACATGATAAGATTGTGCAACATCAGGAAACCTGAGAAGAAGCAAAAATTCACAAAAATAAGTGAAATCAATGATGCAGGACAAGACATAATTGTGCTGCCGTTGAACGGTATTACTTCAATTATGTTTGAGAGTTTTGCATAAAATAAAAGGTAGTCAGTCTCAGTTGTTATACTGACATACTTGCCTAAATCTCAAGTCTTCTGTTAGAATGACAGTCTTAGTTTTTGTTTTCTTTAAGAATACGTAATTTAATTATATTTAGTATCAAGTGCAAAATGATATTTATAAAGAAACATACTTTTAGATGTTTGCATAATGAATTAAGAAATAGTTCTTCCCTGATAGTGCCACATACCATCTTATTTTTTTCCCCTTTCCTTTTAGTGGAGGGAGGGATACGCTACTAGAAATAACAGTATGGCAATGATTTAACAAACAGAACTAGCAAGATTTTAAGGTCATTAAGTCAATGATTTCAATTTTTTTAATATGAAAATGCAGCAACCTTAAAGCAGTTCAGATGTAGCATTATCAAAGTTACTATAGTTGTGTTTTAACCAGATAATAATTTTGGTGTGGAATAAACAAAATGGACGCTATTAATATACCAAAGATGAGTTATAGTAGGACCATTGATTCGTCGCTCAGGTCTAGAAAAACGTTGCATTCAGCTGCTAGCTGTATGAAGAACATCATAACAACGCTTAGAATAGACCTTGACAACAGACTTAAATAATGAAGATGAAGAAAAGTGAGAGTTCACACTTTAGATGCAGCTGATGCTTGCCACTGCTGAATTTCACGGATGCGACTCATTTCCAAGTCTAGAACTTGATAAGTTTCGAGATATAAGTCAGCCTGACTTTGCTTCATTGAATCTGGAAGCTGCCACAAGGTATATACCCTTTATTATATCACAATAGTAAAAGTACAAGGAATCAAATGCCAAGAGCAGCAATAAATTTGTCGTCACTTGGAAGTGTGTGTAACACTTTGGTTACATTATAAGCACAAATATGTACAGGTGGGAAAATGTTCTCGTATTATACAGAAACCCATTTTTACAGAGAGAGTTATCTTATGCTCTGAAAACAGTTGTCAACAAACAAACAATTAGAATATGATCATAAAGAAACATACAATCATTCCCAAAATCATACAATTACTTATAGAATTATTATTTGCATATGAATTAAGTCACATAAACCCAGAAGTGCCTAAACTAACCATTAGCATTAACTTAACGCGAATTTTACTGTCTAAGTAATCCCTACATCCTTAGAGCATTAATTATTGCTGAACCTGTTTGGTCCATTTACAAGATCAAGTTCATCTTATATGATAGTCATCATGATCTTTGTCAAATGTCAGCCTCAGCACAATCTTACATGCTAATACAAAGTAGCAGAATACTCAAATCTTTCTATCTCAAAAAAGAAAAGACTCAGAATATGCTTGTGTAGAGACACACAACTCTATTATAACAAATTGAAACTGAGAGAAAACAGATTGACCAAATAATAGCATAACCAACACTAGAAACATATATTTATGAGGCCAGAGGTATTGTCTGACCTGAGGAAGAGCTTTAACACAACTCCGATATGTATACAGCACTGAGCCCATTTCTTTCCCCTCTTGTATAAGCAGATTCTTTAATCATTTTAGCAGTTTGAATCATCAAAGAAAGCTTGTAAGCATCAAGTTCCAAAATCTTACTCGAAATTGGAAAAAGTAAATAAAAATTGTTATCATTTTAATAAGGATAAGGCTTGAATAAGGTTAGAAGATGCTGACATTAGGGAATTGTGGAAGATTTGGCGTTCTTGGACCTTTAGAAGAGGTAGTTTCAAATTGAATTAAATGGATTCATGTAGCCAACCTCAAGATTATTAGGAACAAGCCTTGGTTCTTAGTCTTGTAAAGGAAATCTAAAAAGTTTATTAAAAGATGTAATTATATGAACATATAAATCATACCAGCTGATTGATGGCTTTCGTATCTTCGGATAAAGATAATCGATAAGCAGAAACATCACTATATTCTGAAAGGAAAAGAAGAGTATAAAACTGAGAAGCAATAAGCATATGCTGAATCTGTTAGTTCACATTGTAAGAATCAAAAACTGTGCACCACACAACGTCTTCATGCACTATATTTTTCTATTTCTCCAAAATTAATAATTTTCCTATCCAGGTAAGTAAGAAAATAATTAGATTCAGCTAAACAGAAAAATTATTATTGTTACCGGCAAAAGATACAAACATTATAAACAAAGTACAATATCAGTTCATTTACGTACGAAACATTAGCATTTTTCTTGAAATCACGAACTTATTATCTAAAAGGCAAGTTAAACAACAATCAAAACATAACGCGAAACATTCACACACAATTGTGTTGCTCATTATGAACCAGAATCTGTAACTTGCATCATAATATTAAAAAAAATGAAAAACTTTTTTCTAGGATCAAAACAAATATAATAATAATAATAATAATAATAATAATAATAATAATAATAATAATAATAATAATAATAATAATAATAATAATAATAGTCAAGAAACCAGACATACCAATTGGACTAGTGGTTGCACCTCTTTCAGTGGACACCCACAACCCAGGTCCCTGTATTTCTGGTTGATCATCCTAAAACCAATCAAGCATAAAACCCAGTAATTTAAACAAACCCAACGATTACTTAAACTGAAAATGATCAATTATTTCGTAAGTAATTCATAATAACTACCTCTAATGAGAATGTAGACAGAGCAGCAATGGCTTCTTCTACTGAAACAGCCATGAAAGATCTAAAAAATTGGTGAATGAAGAGAACTAAGCGACACTGTTTGAGGTCAGTAGAATGTGAGCTCAATTTACCAAATTTGCCACTGAGTATGGCTTCCTATTTCAATGGAGGATTGAAATTCTTCGACTGTGAATTTACAGGCGAACTTTGGATCTGATGAAACATTGTACATCAGATATTGCGGGAAGTACAACATCTTATGCGTAATGGCATTTATTATTAGAGACGCGTTTTAAGCAGCATAACGATTTTAGTTTGCTGGAATTAGAAGTAATTGTGATTAGGTTCGCGCGATTTTCTTTCTTTAAAGGATTCCACCAAATTTATTACCAAAAAAAAGACTAATGTTATTCATCTCCACTGAAGTTACAAACACAGTTTAGGGATGTTAATGTGACATTAAATGATAGGTGAAATTAAATAAGTCATTTAAATTCACTTTTAATTTAGATCCACCTAAACTGTGTTTGTATCCTCACTTGGGATGAATAACATTACTCAAAAAAAAAAAATGTATTCGCGTTAGTGGGTTACCATGATCAATTTACTTAACGATTGGTCATCGAACAAAAAAAAAAAGGTCTCTAGGTGAAGGAGTAAAGTTTTTAGTTGTGAAATGAGAAAAAATTATTCTACTTGTACAAAAAGAGTTGACAACTTTTTTGACAAAACG
>CAIGRO010252723.1:0-18914 GCA_903798355.1 Fraxinus baroniana
ATTGCAATTTATATTTTGTAAATATCTTGTTTCCCATGTACACACGGTGTCTTTGAATAATTCGGAGACACACACACCGTATCAACGAATAATTCGGAGACATCGTGTGCGCAGTGTCTCCAAATAATTCAAGACACACACACACCCACACCCACATACCGTGTCGTCGAATAATTCGGAGACATCGTGTGCGCAGTGTCTCAGAATTATTTGGAACCTTACCTGTTCATTGTTGTTCTTCATCCTGCACAGGTTGTATTTAATCGAACCTTGGTTATTGATGAGGGGTTTTGGAAGCACAATGTCGATTCTTGTTGGATTTGTGGGGTGACCATAACACACTTTTTCATTCAATGGTTCAAGGACACTACATACAGTCTTATATTAGGTCCATTTGGACTCGGTCGGGAAATTGTTGTCTACTAATATCACTATTTAGAGCTTGGCTATCTCTTTTTCCCAGAATCTCTTGTCTATCCTTTCACAACCTATTGGTCCAACTAAACCTGACGTCACACCTAAGTTGGTGATAGAGGTAGGTAATATAGCGCTTAAGCGATATCCTTAATTAGATGAGTTACGAGAAGCGTTTTTAGTAGGGATACCAAAAGTTGGCGGGTTCTCTTATGAACAGTGCTGGGGGATTGTTCAAGATGACGTATTCTAGGTAGTCTTAATTTTTTTTTCTGGTGGGTACCTACCTACTTAGGGAATTTGCTCCTAGCTCTATTATCTTTCTCTCCAAGAAGAAATGCATTAAGGTGGTTTAAGTTTTGACCCATCAACTCATGTACAGTGTTCAATAAGGTGATCACTAAGCTTTTAAATTTACGATTGAGTTTTTTACTTCTACATATCATCTCTCCTCAGTAGAGCACATTCATTGTGGGCCAACTTGTCGATGATAATGTCCTCTTGGCTCAAGAACTTTATACTCTTGATTCAAAGGTGTGGAGAGGTATTGTTGTCCTTAAGCTTGATATGGCAAAGGTATATGACCACATGAATTGAGGCTTTCTTCTTTTAATGCTAGAGAGGTTTAACTTTGATCATATTTAGATTGCTCGGATCAGACGATACATATCTAAGCATGGGTTCTCGATTCTATTTAATGGTTGGCCGTGTGGTTTTTCTGTTCCTCGAGTGGTCTTCGACAAAACATCATATCTTTCACTTTTTTTAGTTTCGCTGCAGATTATTTCTCCCGGCTACTTTCCCACTAATTTTAGAGATATTCCAATATGATTTGCAGAAATAGAGGTACACTCTTGCCTCTCACTTATCATTTTGTAGATGATATGGTCATATTCATCATTATGCAGAAATAGTCCATCCAGTGATTGCTTCACTGCCTTGGGCACTATAGGAATGTTCCTGGCCAATTGGTTAACAAGAACAAGAGTGGTCTTATTTTGCCACATCGAACATTTACCAAATAGATTAGGAGACTTGAGTATCTGATATGCTTCCATCTTCAGCATTAATCATTCACTTATTTAGGGATTCATTTATTTAAGCCCTTGTTTGAAATCCATTTTATGTATGATAGAAATTTTGGAATAGTGATTGATGTGAGAATGTGTGGTGGAAAAGTGAAGATTTTTTTTGATTTATGTGTAATATTATTTTATTTGGAGAATGTGTGGTTGAAATGAAGAATGAAAATGAGAATGAGAATGAGAATGTGAATGAGAAATTAATTGGTGTCAAACGGGGGCTAAATAAGCTCAATAAATCTTTCTTTATGATGACCTCATGCAGAAAGTCATGAACAGAATATCATGCTGGACGCTAAGTCTATTATCTTCAATAGGTTGGGTTAATTTATCTACTTCAAATTCTGGAACCTCTCAATGATGTATCGAAGAAGTTGGAAGGTATATTCGACTTTTATTACAATTAAAATGCGTTGTCAATAACAAAAATTGCTATATAAATATATTATAAATTAGGGGGGTGTTTGATGGATATTATTGAGGAAAGTATATTTTAAATAGTGATATGATGAGAAATATTTGGTTACAAAGCAAACAAAAATTATTGATGTGGTGAAAAATATTATTTTATTGAAAAATGTGTGGTTGAAAATAAGTTTTAAAATAATATATTTTGAAATGATGTTTGTCAAACATGAGCTTAGTAAAATTTTATAAATGAACTATTTAATAGTAAGTGTGTGTTTGAGTCACATTATTTTGGAAGAATGTATTTTGGAATAGTAGATTGATAGAGAATGGTCGGTTGAAAAAGAAGGAAAAGTTATTGATGTGATGAAAAAATATTATTTTATTAAAAAATGTGTGGTTGAGAATTAGTAGAAGAATGAGAATGAAAATTTTAATGTTTGCCAAACAGGGACTAAGTCTATTTTTATGTTGGAAGTTGCAAAGCCATTTATGAAAACAGTTCCGCTGAAAGCAAATATTTCCACAGAATGTGAAAAACGCGCACGGGCTGATCTAAAGTCGTGTGTAGATCGTCCAAGCGACTTATGTTTACTGCACTGAAGAGGAGAAAACGTATAACAAGCATCCTCGTACGCCTGCAACACAGAAGCTACCACGTTGACACAATTGACAGCGGCGGAACTCCCACTCAGAAGATGAGGGAAATTCGATTCAATCTACTGCTCTTATTTATCGCGTTTTATGTGCTCTTCTCACCTGCCTTCTCCGATCTACTCATCTCTAAGCTCGATCGACGCGTAAGTCTCTATATGGGTGTGCTGCGCGCTGTTTATTTTCGGATATATGTTGTTTTCAGTCACTGCATTGGATTTCATTTTTTTTCGTGATTTGCCATATCATTTTCCGTATTAGAGATTGTAGTTAAGATGCCTAGGGTTTAAGATTTTGATTGCTTCGGTATGTGTGTGGTCGTTACCTACAAATTTACTGAGCACAGGCAGAATAATCTTCCTACCTAGCTAATTTTGTTGGATGGAAACAGGGATGAATAAAAGGATTCATTCTTTAAGCAATACATAAAATTGTAGACAATAGATGATAGAAAATGGATGCCAGACATTTGGCACACTTGAGTTGTTCCTTATCATCAGGATGTACATTATTTTTGTTACTCGGTTTTTAGTTGTCGGATATCTGACATACTTATGGTCTGGTGCAGATTGATTTATCATCACAGATAGTGCGCACCACTACATCACTGAAGGTGGGTTAATTTTTAAGTTTCCGTTTACACTGCTTAAATGTATTACTTGTATGAATGACTAGTTCAATTTTTGCCAATTATACTTGGCGAGTTTAAACACACATTGTGATTGATTATATTTGATATTTTCTCGTCTTCCTTCCAGGTGGAAAATAATGGCATTGACACTGTGTCAGATATTCTGCTGCCCTTCCCTGATCATCAGGTAAAGAACTTGGCATATCTGATGGCGATGATTAGTGAAGGGAAAGGAAAAACAAAAGGTTCTTCTGGTAGCCTTCCTATCAGACTTGTTAATCCTGAAGGAATGCCCCCAGCATTGTCTTGGTATGCTATCTCTCTACCCAAGGAATTGGGAAAAGGAGAAAGTATCAGTTTGGATGTCAAGGCAGTATTTACTCACATATTGAGACCCTTCCCTGAAAAGATAACTCAAGCTGACATTCAGCTTCTCGCCTTCCAGGATGGTGCATATTATCTATCTCCTTATATAGTCAAGGTTCAGACACTCACGGTTAAACTACCTGAGCCAAAAGTTGAATCTTATACTAAATTAGAGAATACCAAGTTCTCTGGTTCAGAGATTAAATATGGTCCCTACGAGAATATTCCTTCTTTCTCATATACTCCTATTGTAGTCCACTTTATGAACAATAAGCCATTTACTGTTGCTCAAGAGTTGGTCCGAGAAATAGAAATTTCCCATTGGGGGAATGTGCAGGTGACAGAAAATTATAACATCTATCATGCAGGAGCACTAATTACTGGGGAGTTCTCTAGGTATTGATGATATATCTTATTTCAATCCAATTTTGTATGAACTTATATTATGTGCATCAATTTTTATATTTAATTTTAATAATTGCAGGCTAGACTATCAAGCTCGGCCCCATGTTAGAGGTGCATCAGCATTCAAGAATCTTGTTGCTAAATTGCCACCAAGAGCTCATTCGATTTATTATAGGGATGAGATAGGAAATATTTCAACTTCTAATTTATGGGGAGATTCAGCAAAGGTGAGAATCTATTTATTTAAGGCAGTGTATTGTTGCATTTTAATTCTGATTGAGAAAATATTTTCTTTACATTCAGACATTGCTGGAAATAGAACCTCGGTATCCAATGTTTGGTGGATGGAGAACTTCCTTTACCATTGGATATGGTTTGCCACTTCAAGATTTCTTGTTTCAGTCACAAGGAAAACGTTTTCTTAATATCTCCTTTGGTTGCTCAATGGAGGAGGTTGTCATTGAAAACCTAATTGTGAAGGTAATGTGTCTTTACTCAGATACCCATTGTAAGGATATTAGATCCTGCATCATTTGTCTTTGGGTTCATTTGAACCTCGGAAAATAAAATGTGTTCCTACGACTAGATCGTCATGTTTTTGGATCGTTGTAGTTTCATTTAGTTACAATATACCTACTTATCCATTCTCTATTTGTGCTTTACACATCTGTCTATTCATGAATTCATTGCATTACACAATGATTTTACTTTGGATGTATATACTGCTTATGCCTAATCTCTGCATCACTTTAAACTTTGTTAGGACTTATGAACGTGGAACTGAAATCTTAAATTGTTTGACGCTCGTTTCCAGTCTTTTTTCTGGCCTTTTTCAGAACATTGTTTTTATTGTTCTCTTTTCTTGGTTGTGCAGAAAAAAATTATAACAATCTGTATAGATTTTGCTCCAGTCAGTTTATACATAGCTCAACCGTGACTTAAACTTCAGAAGTATGAGTTTCATGTGAATTATCCACAACAGCAAGAACAGTAAACTAAATCTTTTTTTCCTAGGAGTCATTTAGAATCTTTTTTGCAGTTCCGATCGATCCACTGTTACATGTACCGAAGGTTTAATGGAACCAGCTATATTGCAATCACAGAAAACCATGTTAATACATGATAAATAAAGATCTTGGAATTTTACAGCTTTGTCTTTGCCTTTCTCTGGTACTTGAACTATTTCACCACCTGTGTGGGTAACATATGCATGGCGGATGGAGTCATGGCATCATTTGCGTTTATTTATTTTAGATTCAACGGTGTCTCATGTAAGAGTCCTTTTCTCATATATATAATGTATGTTTCCATTTGGATCATCTTTCATCAGATTATTTTGCAGATTACAGGAAGAGTCCAGCACAACAGAGTGGTTTTCAGCAATTAACAGAAAAAATAGGGTTTCTGTGTCTCGCAATAAGTCATAATTTTTTTTGAAGTTATCACTTTCAAACTAGCCTTATAGAACTATTCATGGAACAACTCCATTTATTGCCAAGTTATGTGGAAAATTAGTATTTTTCTTGGTGGTTTGTAACAGGTTATCTTTCTATCAATGATCTTTCATCATGCCATTATTTTTCTTTTATGTTGTTTTATAATGCTAATAATGAGTATCATTATTTGCTAAGTTGTTGAATCATGAGTCGCCTTGAGCAACGATTAGAGGGTATAAAAAGTACCATTAGTTTTTTACTTTTTTAACTTTTGTTGATCTCTGGTCAAGATTGGTTACTTAATAGATTATGTGGCTTCTTGGACTTCAGGTTGTTTTGCCAGAGGGGTCTAAGGATATTTCCGTTTCTGTTCCATTTCCTGTCAACCAGTCAGAAGAGGTGTGGTTGAACTGAAGTTTTTTTAGAAATATTTCTTTCCTTGATGCAAAAGGAACTCTCCCTCTAATATAATGTTTGCTTTTGGGTTCATTGTAGACAAAAATTTCCCATTTGGATATGGTTGGTCGACCAGTAATTGTATTGGAAAAGACAAACGCTGTGCCTGAGCATAATCAATATTTTCAGGTAATTTTGAAATTAAATATGCTGGATGATAACACAAAATGCAATAGTCTTCTTCGTATACTACATTCATCATCAGTATGTTGATTTAATAATAGTATCATGTAAGTGAGCTTTTACACTTTAAATTCCAGTGTAATGGAATGCTTTAAAAATTCTAGGTTATGGAATTCTAAATGGTTCAATTACCTAAATTTGCATCCAGTCACTCGTAGCCCCTCTATTGATGTATTTTCTTTTGAACCCTGTAATGACCTATTGAATTTGCATATATGAAGTTGGTTTGTACATTCAAAGTCAAATGTTATAGTGGGAGAACAAAAGTAACAATTTGACATTAATCTTTGCTTGGATAAGAAAATGAAGTGTTTGAGAAAATGGAAAGAAAACCAAGAATGCTAAATGTTGTGTGCACACTAATGGGATATTATGCAGTATCAACTTGAACTTGAGAAGAAAGGCATCAAATAAGTTCAAAAGGTTTTCTGACCCTGATTTTCCAGGATGTTGTCTGGTTATCAAGCATGATAAATTTTGCACTGTTCATGATTTCTGGAAAATATCATGATTGATCCGTCCTCTTTTTTCCTTGAGCACCAGTCAATGGCTTAGAACTTAAGCATTCGATTCCTTCAGCATCTCTCTTCATGTATTTTATCCCTTAATTTCACTCTTTTAGGTGGAATTATATGTTTTTGACATGCCTTCAACATATGGCACCTTAAAAGTAGAATGTTGCCTATTTATGAAAATATTTGGATCCATGTTTAAAACCCAAGTTGTGTCATCCACCAATTTTCTACTTCTGGGAGAACCCATCAACTCACAAGAGTCTGCAGTAGTAGGCTCGCCAGCATCATCACCCATCAATTTTCTATTTCTGTGATGCAAACACATTCCTACATTCTCTCAGATGCCTTTACTGGCTGTTGGCACTTATATTCTTGGGTAATCTGTCTCCTGTGAACTAAAATTAGTTCTTTTCTTCTTATTTAGCCTACCTCTTCCTTCATAAAAACATGTGTTATGAGTGGTGATGTGCCGAAACAGTATTTTCAGAAATGTTCTCTCGATGTGATTCACTCGTAGATTGGTATGCTTTCTTTCTATTTTCATTGTACGAGAATGGGTTCCATTTGGAGCAGGATGACAGGTTTTGCATACGAGTGTTTTGGTCTCTAAATGCCAATGGCCTTTTGTGTCTGTGTATCCAATTCGTCTTGAGTCCTGTCATAATGGCATTCCATTATGATTCTCTGCTTTGCAGTGGCTTTGCTTTCGGAACTGTTGGGAGCTGATATATATTATTTTGCCACAGGTCTATTACAAGTTCAACAGCCTTTCTTTGCTTTGGGAGCCATTGATGTTGATTTCTGGATTTTTCTTTTTCTTTGTTGCATGCATAGTTTATATGCATGCAGACTTGACAATTTCAAAATCCTCTGCTTCTTATGTGGCTAAACTACAGTGGGATGAGGTGAGTTTATATTGTGTCCTTTTTTGTATCAGTTTGATGAGAAATCATCAACCTTTCAAGTTAAGGGAAATCATAAGCTGGGTGATCCATTTTTCAGGTACAAACTGCAATTCAGCAGTTTCAAAATATCATGAACCGCTGTATGGCAGTCCATGACAAAATAGAAGCATCATTACGAGATCTTTCGAGGACCGGTGATGTGCAAGCTTGCAAAGCAGCTCGCAAAGCTGCTGACAGTTCGCTCAAGGATCTGTCCAAAGAGTTGAAACCCTTGTTGTCATTCTTGCAATCTTCCCCCCAAGCTGTTCAGATTTTATCTAAGGTTCTTGTTCTATCTATTTGATTTTCTTATCATTAACACTGGCTCTAAAACTATGACCGTAGGATCATATAGTACCTAATAGTATTAAAGATTAAAAAGAATATTTTTCATTATAATATCTAATATTGTCTCAAGAACTTATCAAATATGAACGGCATGTTTGTGTGAAGGATAAGAGTATATTGGTAATTTTGACATTTTATGGTCTTATAGCTTTATTGGCCTCGTATGCAGGTGGAGGAGCTAGTTGCCAAGGAGAAGGAACTGCAAGAGAAGCTAATGTTGAAACACTCCACGGTGGTAGATTGTTATGAGAAGAAATTGGGGGGACGAGAAACTGAGAATCGCGTTGCTTCAGTGCAGCAGAAAATTGCACTATTGAGGCAGGAAGTTGATGACCTTTTCGAAATAATTGATGAGATCTAATCCAGCAAGAAAGGGTTACCTTCTTAGTGTTTAATCCAACTCGACCATCCATCATTTTCTATGTATTGGTGGGGACGAAATTTTGTTGCGACTTGAACAACATAAATTAGGGATACAGTGACGTGGTTCTTTGCTGAAAAACTGTGATATTTCTTTAGAGACATTCGACTGTATTTTGAGTAATACAAGGCTGTGCAACAACATCGGCCAATTGAGACAAGATATTAGCGTGTGAAAGTTACTTTCAACATGCCATGAGTAAATAATAACTAATTCAAATCAAAATTGAATTATTTTGAAGCCAATAAATTTCTTTTTGGTCAGGTATTTGAAAAGTCAAAAACTACTTTTGAGATTATAAGAGTTCTTAGTTGAAGTTGGCTTAATTTTATTATGTTTTATTTTTCACAAAAAGTAAAAAGTCATGGTAAATGAATCATAAAAACTTTTAGAATCATGTAAACAAGTTTGGTAGGGATTAAAATTTTAATTTTTTTTGTCAAAATTAAAGTTAATAATTAATTTTAATTACATATTTTATGAAATTCACACATTTTATCATTTTTTTTTATTAAAATTAACTAAAAATATTATTTTCTCTGTCTAGTCTAAAAAAATGTTCTAATTTAAACAAATTTCATTCATATTCCAAATTTCATTTAGAAGGTGTTTGGTGGAGATTAAAATTAGATTTTTAGTAGATTGTAATAAAAAATTTTGAAATGTATCGTTGAAAAGTTGTAGGACCCATAAAAAATGTGATTAGTATTGATTGTTTGAATTCAACTTTTAAAATCAAATTTTAATTCGATATAAACAGACCCTTATTAACAATAGAGTGTGCCAAAATGTGCAATTACGATTGTAATTTTGATACATATTCCTAGTAAAATGCACTATAAATTTGAAATTTTTATTTATTTTTTGAATAAAAGAATTACCTTTTTTGATAATAACCATTAGGGATGAGCAAAACCCGACCAAACCGTCCAAACCTAACCAACCCGATCGGTTTGTGTTGGTTTTTTTGTTGTTTTTACACGGATTGGGTGGGTTGGTCGTGTAGGCGGGTCGGGTTATGAATTAACTCATGAAAATCGAATAAACCCGCCCAACTTGACTCGCTACTTTAAAAAAAAAAAAAAAATGCCTAAAAAAATTTCAAATAAAAAGTATGAGTGGATAGTATAACTGTAATTACCTTGGTGCTCATTTCCACAATAAATATAGTATAAGTTTTCCATGTAATGTTAAATACACTTTTTTCAGTAAGTTCGGCTAATGGGGATTGAATAAGATAATAAATAATTTTATTTATTTATTTACTATTTAATTTTGTCTATCCGAATTTAGTATAATAGAAAATTTGATGACTTTAATTTTTGTTGATAAGTCGTCCCGACCCGAGCCCCGACAAGATCAAGAACTGGCTTAAAGAGGTAAAAGGAAACCTTATTAGGTACATTAAAAATAAATAAATAAATCTCACAATAATAATAACAACAACTATTCACTCAAAAAATAGCAAATAATGGGGAAAATATTTATCCAACTACGCTCACACACTTCCGTTTGTTGTATAGCATAGCGTCGTGTGTCTGCCATATCTATATAGGTCAGAGGATTGTAGGATTAGGGTTTTGTCAAGTAGATAAGCATTTGAGATAGCTAATAATGGAGAGCTCACTTAGATATGGCGGAGACTCCAAATCCCTGAGAATCCATGCCAAGGAAAAGTACCCCATCGCCACAGACTCCAACACTCAATTGCAGGTCGATCGTTACATACATATAATTTCATTTCCGTATCGAATTTTGAATGAATATAGCTCTTTAACTTCGAATGTTAAAAACAATTGTTTTAATGCATATTTGTTTACTTATGGGTAATGTTTTTAAGCTTAGCCATACCTGCTCTTATCGCCAACTGTTTTGGAGATTTATTATCTTTTATTTAATTGAAAAATACGGTGTTAAATTAAAATGCTTAGTTTTACATCCTTGTAGTGATATGTTCTGTTTAAGAGGTTTTATATGTACTGCTGTACAAAATTAAATGAGCGTGTGGAATGTGGATGCATATTGGAATATGAAATTGCCATTTGTTAAATGAGGGAGGATGTTGTTATTCCAAAAGGGGGAAGAAGGGGAAAACGAAGGTATATATAATGTGCATTATCAGCATGACATGTTATGAGACTGTCTTATTTCTTTGAATTTCGCTTAATTTTAAATGTTGCTGAGGCCAAACTAAGTTTCCGTCAGTATTGTGGGTCTGTTTGACTGACTTTGAACTACTATTGTACATCGTATATCAATAAAGGTATAATTATGCAGATATTTCAGGACTGGTTACTAATATAGCTTGATCTTTATTTTTAACCTCACAAGTTTGCTGAACTATCTTCACTCATGGGCACGTTCACTCAAATTGGCAGCTTCATGGAGAGCTGGACACAAGGATAGGAGCTCCAACTTATCTTAGTGCAATGATAAGGCATTTCTATCCTGATGTAAACCCTTTCCTTTTTTTCTTTCTTTTTTTCTAAATTGAATAGACGGTAAGAGCATCCTGCGCCCTTCCCTATTTCGATATAGAGAAGGGGGAAACAAGAAAGAATAATAATGACTGGATAAATTTTGTTGCTGAATGATATTAGATTTATATATTTGATGATAATGTATAGGTATCGGCCATCATTGGCGCAGGTATTCAATACACTAGGCACGAAAAGTTAAGGTACAGTGTTCGTGGAAAGATGACATTTCCGGTGACTGACAATGGGTTTATAAACTTTAACGTCAAGGGTCGAGTTATTATTGACAAGGAATTTAAAGAGGTTGGAGTTCCTTTTCTTCTGCAATTTGTGTCCATCTGTGAGACTATAGATACTCTCAGTTTTTCACACAGGCAAAAACACAACTATATACTAGGACCTTCATTTTTTAAATTACTTAAAGAGTAATTTGCACATCGCAATGGTTTCGCAGAGGGAGTCCCAAGGAGCAGCTGAATTTACTTGGATCATCTATAATTTTAAAAAAGACCAAGATTTGAGGTTGAAAGTTGGCTATGAAGTTGTTGACCAGGTATATTACTTGAACACTGTAAGGATTCTGGTATTTACATTGATGCAAAATTGGTCATTTTGGTCAGCGTCCGGTTTCATGATTTAGTTATTGATGCAAATCGATCCTGAATCTTGAATTTAGAAGTTTATCGAGAAACCGTGTGCTTGTGCGATCTTTTTGTTCCTACATTAAAATTTATTTCTTATCCTAGATATATTAATTGCAATAAATTGAGGGGGAATTTTAAACTGTAGCTTGCCTTTTCTGTTTTATATTTTGGCATGAAGAATACATTCAGAGGGAAAAGGGATTAAACTGAAATGGGTCGAGGGTGACTAATTATCTACAAAACTCTCTCAAGAATAAGTGCATTCTACTTGAGAGATCGTAGAGGTGGCAATGTGTAAATCACATTAAACTGGCACAATAATATCCATTTTGGAGCTATTCTACTGTTTCCTAGAGGAACATGAAGATTCGATATTGAAGTTCTTTCCCTTTGCTTAGTTTGACAATTCGTTAGGAAATATTGATCAAACAGGAGGAAAAAGATCCCAGTTACCACCTTCAGTCTTGTTACTTCATGGTACTTGTAATAAAAAGTTTCTTAGCCATGGACAGTAACATCTTTCATTGAAATAAGCCAATTTATTTAATACTTCCAAATTTCAAATAATCATTTTTGTTTTTGATCATGAAGCTAATTATTCTCTCTGGTAGCCTTAATAGTAAGACGCTTTATTTCCATGTAGTGTTTTCTGTAATAAATGCATAATCTGCACATTATCCGCTAATATTCAATATTATATATTTATTAGCTCACTGCTTCTATAATTGTATTCCAGATTCCGTACTTCCAAATTAGAGAAAATAACTGGACGTTCAATGCTGACAGTAAAGGCAAATGGAATGTGAGATACGACTTGTGAGATGAAATTTTTAGACTGGCATACAGGCGAGATGCAATTAGTAGCAGCAAGTAGGATTTCCCTTTATATTTTACTTGTGATACAAGTCACTTGGAAGGTGTATGATTGCAAATTGTTATTTTTTGACTCTGATGCCATCGTTTTTTGATTGACAGACGTGAATTGTCTCAATATTTTTTAGAATAACATACATGTTTTAGTACTAATACTTGGTTTTATTTAAGCCTTAATTCTGTGGAGAATGTAATGACGGGTATCATTTTGGCCAGCATTGTATTATTCTTTAATTCTTCCTCTAATTCCTTTTCGTTTAATGCTAAATATGAAGATTTTATCTCTCATTGCATTCAAGTAGTGAGTAAAGATTCAATACGGTCGTATACCCATAAATTGAGAGTAATTAGGAAGAATTATCATGGAAGGCAGGAGTTCTCCTGAAAGGCAAGGTGCAACATGTGTTGACTCGTTTGACATTTTGGCAGATTAGTGGGGGGCTAGTGGACCCTGACCAATTTGGGACATATTTCGCTGTTTACTCGATCTGCGTCTTGAGGGACCAAGAAATAAATTCCAGGATTATTCGCTGAAGGTGGACACCTAAGTATAAAAAAAAAAGTAATTAGGAAGAAATGCCATAATACTATTCTCTCGACAATGAAATATAACGATAATTGATAGTATTTATCTTCTCAATTTTGTAGAAAGATTCTCGCTGGGAACATGTATCAAATTTTACTATTGTTTTATGGGCCCTAAACTACCTGAGACGGAAGTACGTGCTTGATTGGCCAAGCTTTGAAGTGCTTATGAGCCATGGATGCCAAATAATGTAAGTTTAGCATATAAAAATTGTGAATGCCAAGGAATGTGTCTAAAAATAAAGTGGAACCGTTGTCTGGTTTCTTACCTCTATTTCTGTAATTTTTGCCCACTTCTAGTGACAAAGCAGCCATTATATTAAGGCAAATCATATTACCGTGTATAAACTACGCAAGGTTCGGTGGAACCTTGTCATCCTAGAGTTCAAACTAAACTCATCTGATTTTACACTGCTACTGAATAAACAGGGCACCTGGCTAAACATACGATTCACATGTTCTAATTCTGTAAATCAAGACCAGTACAAGTGTTTTGGACCCACTGTATTGCTTCACTTGACAAGATTCTGGGGAATAAACATTGAGGGGTATGTCAAGAATACCTCAAATTATCAAACTTAAGTCATAAATCTAGATAACAATTACAACAGAAATAAGGTGAATAAAGGCTGCAACAAGATCAAGGAACAAAAAGAGTTTTTGCTTCTTCAAGAGCACATTTCTGTGTGTTTCATTCTTCAACCATGTCATTATTTCTCTGAACGTGCTTTCGTCTTGTAACAACCATCCTAAGCATCAACAAGGCCAATCTTCTATTACACGAAGGTCATTGTCCATACCTGTGCCCATTAACTCTGATTAGTAATTACATACATTTTAAAAATGAGCCAACCACATTCACAGCCACATATATAGTTCCTTTCCACAAAGCCATGGGTAGATGTCTAGATGCAAAAAAGATCCCCCCCCCCCCCAAATTAACCGTTAACTAAATTAAAATGGGTATTTTTTTTTTTATATTGTTCGAGGACCAAAGGTTCTTTCCATGACCAAGCACGGGCCTTTCTTTATAATATGCTGGCTTGAATCATGAATTGAGCAAACTATGCTTAACATTATAGCATGCAAAATTAATGTAATTAAATTAGAAAAGTATGGTGAATAAAATTAAAACAGTAGTACGCATCCTAACCAAAAAAAATTAAATTCATGCCTTTTAAAAAAAAATCCCCCCCCCCCCACCCCACCCAACACTAGATGTTGAACAAAAATGAAAGTAGGAAAAAACCAAAAGCCAAAGCATGTGATATGAAGACACGAGAACGACAGATAAATAATCCCTACTTTTTTGTCTGAAAACTCTACTGTGTACCATCTTGGTTGAATAATTCTAGATACTCAATATCCAGCCCCAAAATCTAGAAGAGTCCTTAAACCCCTCAATTTTAGGCATTTTAGACTTCTGCAACAATTTGAACCTAACCTGTCCCACAGTTAAGGCAGATCTGACTGCACAATGTCTGATTCACTCTTCTCCAAACTCATCCAATAACTAGTCTTTGTCCTAGTCATAGACTATGTTGCACGGACTAGCGTGTCGGACACGACATGACACAGACAAGTGATTTTTTGAGGACATTGACGCAAACATTGACATGCCAGGGACATGTTAATTTATATTTTTATTTTAAAATGCAGATTTACATCCTTTCGTAATGTTTATATATTACATCTTTTAGCAAAATCATTCAATTCTTTTCTTAGTTTTGATATTTTGTTCATGGAATCTTTTAAATTGGTTGAGTAGATATTTGTTATATTAGAATAACTTTTCGTTAAACTATATTTCGCTGCTGAGGAAGGAAAAATACATAATAGTATATGTCATGGAACGTCCAAGGAGCAACAGTTTATCTGATTAAACATTTATCCCAAAAAATTATAGGACCATGCTTCTTGTACATTAGGGGATCCATCAAGGTGTCCATAATGGACACCTTGCACCCCCCTATTGGTTGGAGTGCATGAACCAGAAGCAAATGCAAGAAAACATTGACAGAATACATTCCAACTAGGTATATCTTACACACAAAAATAGAAACTGACTGCAAAAATTAGATTCCAACCACAGATAATTACAAGCACATCATCAAATAGCCTAGTGAACAAGTATGACATTTACATACAATATCAGTATATAGAGGCAAAACACACGCTAATGGAATTGCTTAGGGAGACATTTACCTTTCATGAGCGCAATCTCAAATGATTTTATTCCTTATTTCTTCCAGTTTTTTCAAAATCTCCCCTGGAGTTCTATCCAACTCATCAGCAATTTTGCGCTGCAGATCCATGGGTAAAGTTGGGAACTGTTCGCACAAATCTCCATCAATCACGTCCTGCAAATTTATTGCAAAGGATGAAATCACAAACAAATAGGTATTATGGACAAATTAGCTTCAGAGATGAAGGAAACAAATTGCAGATATTTTATAGTAAAATGTATGGTCAGAAATTTGCAGTTGTTATAGCTCCAGCAGTGTGAGCATCTGTATTAAGCAATGAACATTAACCAACAATTAAAACCTCCGCCATCCAGGTTTAGTTTTTTCATCAATACATGCACAGCTTGATGCCATTAAGAGGCTTACCCATACCGTGTACATAACATTTGAATCTATTGCATTTAGGTGGAAACTATAAGAATTGAGTATGACTCGTAGATGAAACATGTCTCCATCATCATAATTGAATTTTGGAATGAGACAAACAGGGTAATTTATGAGATCTAAGAATGGAAACAAGTCAGAGATAATTGGCAAGCTAAGCTCTATTTGGTACACATTAAAATTTTCATTCTCATTCTTCTAGTCATTTTCAACCACACATTTTCAATAAAATAATAATTTCCATCACATCAATAATATTTTTTTCTTTTTCAACCACATATTTCTCATCACATCACTTCAAAAAATGCATTATTTCATTTTAATGTGCACCAAACACATTAAGGAATTGGCAAAATCTATTTAGCCTCCATTTGGTGATTTTTATGAATGATCCAGCATCAAATACAGGACAAAATAATATTTTCCCATACTTCTAGACGGGTTAAGCCGTACATATTCATGTACAGTTAAAAAAAAAAGGGAGAGGGGAGGTGGGAGGGGGGAGGGGGGGGGATCGACTCTGTAAAAGATTGGGGTCAAAAAATGAAAATTCAATAGTTTATCGAGGGTGGGCTTAAAGTATATCGAATCAGTATAGCTATCATTCTTTTGACACACGGCAATGCAATTTTAATCTGTATAGAAAGAAGCATAAAATATTGTTCTTTAAACTTTTATTTTTCATACTCATTTTCAATCAGATTTTGTCATTTGTATATCACTTTTTGCCATCCTTATTGATAGAAAGTGTGTTAGCTAAAAACTATTTGATGAAAAACAATTTTTTTAATTAATGACGGAATATCATGTGATATTTTGTCAAGAAAGCTACCAAGAAAAATGCATGACAAGCATGATTATTTTCAATCCCACATTAAAATATGCTTCATATAAATTGAATTTTTTTTCATACTTTTCAATCATACATTCTCTATACATTTATCATTCAAAAAACTCATTTACAGAAAAAATGGCTGTCAAATTGTTTAATTCCACAATGAATAAACGAAATGAAATATTTATTCATGTTAAAACATAAAATTCATTGATTTACAGCAAAACCTCAAACAACATTCTTGATCTTTTCATCAAATCAGGACTCAATCTAAACATAAGAACACAAAATTCCATCTGATTCAGACACCCATCACCATCCAAATCTCCTTCTTTCAACATGCAAATCAAATCTGAGTCGTTCATTCCACGCAACCCTATAACTGCAGAATTCTTCTTCAAGCTCGCCAATGTAATGACTCCCTTCTCAGAATCCATCAACAAGCGAAACCCATTACACAGCTCGTTCAAGAAACCTTCTGCACCCAGTTTCTCTACCATAGACGGGAATAAATCTTCAAATACAACCTCACTTTCTGTCGCCATTACTGCTCGGAAACAGAAACTCTTTTCGAAAACTCTCGGGAATATTTTGGAAACTCGTAAGACGAAGGGATTTTATAATGTTATAAGAGAAGAGAAAATTATGAAGAAGGAGAAGAAAAGTTGGTGTGTATGCAAGAAGCTGCATGGAAACTTAGTTTGAGATACCACATTGGTAATCATGCTAGCTTTTTCTAGCTTTCTTCCTCACGAAACTATTATTTATGGCAACAATTTTCAATAACTTTTTTGGCACGCTATATAAATATTGGGGATTGAGGAGGTGGATCCACGTTTACATTTTTAATTTGAATAATACAACTTTTTTTTTTTTGAAAACCGTGGATGTCCGGGCTAGCTTGCGCGCATCTCGACTAATTCCATAGGACCCTGCAATTTACGGCTAGTTACTCACCTCAATAGCCCTGAGGGGACTCGAACTGGTGACTATTGGGGAACAAACTCAAGACCTGACCAATTGAGCAACCCCTCAGGGTTATGAATAATACTACTTATTTTGATGATCATCGATTTACATAACATTGGAGCGAACGAAGATCTTGACTCTACACACAAATGTAAATAAGGTCCTGTTTGGTTTAGGGAAAATTTAAATTTTTAATATATTTTGATAAAAATTGATGAAATGCGTAGTTGAAAATTTGATAAAATGTGTAGGTTCTACGAAATATGTAATTAAAATGAATTGACAAGAAAATAGGGATGAAACATGGACTAAATATATGTTTCGACTAAATTTAAATTTTAGACGAAATGATTCAACGATAAATTCATTGAAAGCTGTAACCACGGGTTCATTAGACGTGCAAAGTAATGAAATTAGGCATAGCACATTGATATTGATATAATTTTGATATTTTCTTTTAATATTTTTCAGTTTATATTTCGAAATATGTCGTAAAATTACAAGCTGAATTTCTCCGAAAAATCAGTTGAATTACATGTACCAAGTTTTGTCATGACAAGCAATACCTGAATTCTACTTCTAGTAGAAGTTTAATATTTTTAAAATATTCTAGAAAATTTCTTAAATTGACTCAATTATTGGCATTTTATTTTGCAACAACTTTGAAATTTCTGATTATAATTGATTTTTTTTTTATTATCAGGTCGATATTTCCAGCCATGTTGGACCAGATCATTATTTAATATTTGAATAACTTTTTCTGTAATTTGCCTGAATATTACTATCTATGTGAATAACTTTTTTAGGTGATTTAAGTCTGAGACTGTATTATTCATTTTTTCTTACGGATTAAGTTGGAACACAATCTTTTTTTTTTTTTTAACCCAGATATCACAGTTTAGCCAGACTAATTTCCTGGACCACCAGCCACCGGTCCCTCAGAAACGGCGGAGGTAAACCGCGGGTTATGTTCAAGTTGATCAGGGTTTGAGCNGAATCTCTTATACTCCTCGACCCAATTGAGCCTTCCTCCATGGTTATTATATCACCAAACTGCTCCAACCAATATTGATTATTACATCACTCAGCTGCTCCAACCAGGAATCGAACTCCCCAAGCTGAGGTTGCAACTCCAACAATGTCTTTCCTTTGCCAACTTGAATGTGTCCTGGGGGGCAAGTTGGAACACAATCTTTTCCTATAACAAGATGGATCTTAGTATATTTTTTGCCCTAAATTATTTTCGAGTGAATGAAAAACTAAACCTAAAGTGATTATTTATAATAGGAAATTGAATGTGAAAATCTGTAAGAAAAATTTCCCAAGTGCTTTTTTTTTGGTAAATTAGGGCTACGTTCTCCAACTTTTCGCTAACCCTGGTATTTTCAACATTCAAAAGTGATATTTTGGATCCCAACCTATTTAAATTTGTAAATTTGGATCTCCACGCAATGAAAATCGTTAATTTAGACTATAATATTTCATTTCAACTGAATTAGAGCTAAATGTTAAGTTTTTTTGACATTTTTTCTATAGCTTTAAGACGTGAAATGGGCATGTAATTTTAACGTCTACATTCATGCTTTCCCCAAGGGGTTCATTCACTATTTTAAATAGGTTGATGATCCAAAATTTCAC
>CAIGRO010252763.1:0-13573 GCA_903798355.1 Fraxinus baroniana
TCCTTTATTGAATGGTTGAACAACAATTATCAACAGAGAAAGGATATAAAGAAGGTTAAGGGTGTAATAATAAATAAATACAAAAGGTTTGATTAGCAAAAGAAAAGATATTAATGCACTAATCATCACCAGTTCAATTGCTTCTTTCTTGTCCTCCAGCTGGCCATTTTCCCCATTACTCCAGTTTTTTATTTTTATTTTTTATGATCTATGCATTGGACTAGCATTTGACAGAATTAAGCCCTAGATCGACCTCCATTTTATCAAAATTTATTTTCAATCATATATTCTTCCAATAAAATAATTTTACACATAACCTAAAATTTATTCCTACTTTTTATCTACAAATTCTCTAAAAAATCATTATTACAAAACTTATTTTCTAAAAAATGAGGTCACAGACACAATAAGAGGGTCCAAAGTTCACTGTAGACGTGGACTCTATTGGGCTTTGCCCCGACACAGAAGGTACAAGAAGATAAATGACATGATACCCCTCTTTGAGCTCCATTATTCAGAAGTTCTTTTTTTTTTTTTTCAAATTTATTTTTAACTACAAATTTTTCTAATAAAATAATTTACACGTAAATTCAAAATTTATTTATACTTTTTAACCATATATATTTTTTGAAAAATCACTATTGTGAAAACCGTTTCTTATAAAAATAAAAAATAGGGTTCAAACAAGAACGAATTAGATTAATCACTTGATTATCTCACAAAAAAATGCGTGACGGCTGCAGCCGCAGAGGTGCCAGAATATTGCAATGTGATGAACTCGGGCGACAATGGTAAAATTCAGAAGCTACAATGAAGAGAAAATGGAGTGGCGTCGATTTTTTTTCCTAAAATAGAGAGAGAGAAACGGTAAATTAGTCTAGGAGGGACACGAAGATATTCGGAGAGGGTAGAAATTGGAATTTAGATTATTTATTAACGGTAGTTGAGTCACTTTATTTTAAAAAAAATTAATAATAAAATTGGTTAACTATTCAAAACCTTTTGAAATACCACATTTCAAAATGGACAGTGAAAACCAACATTTTGACCAATTTCATTTTTGAATACGACCTCTCTCTCTCTTTTGTGTGGTCGAAACCATCAAGTATAGTCAAAATTAACCAACAATCACTTAATTAGGCCAAATAAACCTTTATTGAGACAGATGAATTTGAGCGTTTGTTTGAGCCACATTATTTTGGAAGAATATATTTTCAAATAGTAGATCGATAGAGAATACGTTGTTAAAAAAAAAGGGCAAAGTTTTGATGTGATGGAAAATATTATTTTATTGAAAATGAGTTGAAAAATGATAATGAGAATTTTAATGTGTACCAAACATGGGCTGAATTTGAATCAAAATGGCCGAATGGATCCCTATCGACTCGATTTGGAGAAAACTTGCTTGTGTAAGTTATTTAAAAAGGTAAAAAGTCTTTCGTTAGAAAGTAACTAAAACATTTTATTTTTTTAAAGTAAGTTTTTGAACTAAAAAAAGAAATTTTCAACAAGGCATAGAATTTGCATAAATGTAATTTGATTCTCTTTATTCAAATATGCTCTTGATTTATGAATGTATATAAAGCCACGTGCCCACGTTGAGAATAATTAAAGTTGTTTTCTTTATCTTTCCAAATCAAGAAATAATTCCCTTTTTTATTTCATTATTATAAACCGTTTCGGAAGGGGAAAAAAAAGAAAAAAAAAAAGAAAAAAAAAAGGAAAATTGTATGTTTAGTCCCAATCTTTCACAAAAACTATGATTATATCCTAACTAGTTTTTGTTTGTTCCTAACCTTTAATAAATTAGCAGACTCAATCCATCATCACAATTTCTGTCCATTCTAAATCCATTGCACAAACTTTTTAGGAATAATCTTTGTGTATCTAACCATCTACCAAATGATTAGGGTGATGTAGCATGGTCCAACTTTTTAATGAAGGATAAAATAGTTCATCTATTAAAAAAGAAAATAAATAAAAAAATGGGATAAAAAATGGTCAGGGACGCGATCATAACGTTTATGAAAGTTTGGTGACTACATATGAAAAAAAATTCCCAAAAATTAATCCAAAAGTGGTTTAGTCACCGCCTGGAAGTTACTGTCCGATGGCATTTATTTCCTATAATAATATATTTGAAAATTTATTACGGAAATTCATTTGTTCAAATCTTCAACTCATTATTAAAACCCTAATTGTAAGGATTCTCTTTGTTATCTCTTGGCTTTGGAAATGCATTTTTCTGGAGGAAGAAGATAGCGTGAAATTTTCTTCAAAAGATAAGATTCCTTCCTATCCTTCAGGTATTTAACACCTCTTCTCGTCTTTTTTCGTTAAAATTACCTTTAACTTGTTTCAAACAGTATTCATTGATGTACTGTGTTTGTTAGTTCAAGGTTGGATGTATACAAATAGAGTTATACGTGTGTGCTTACATGTATACACCCACCTGTATAATAGTATCTGGTTTATTGTTGGGTTCCTTTTTCTCTTTATGGGAAATCGAAACCACAGAAGAGCGTTTGGTTCATTTCTAGTTGAGTAGCTAATGGTTATAGTGTTGTTTATTTACTTTCCTTTTGGTTTTATAGTTATTATTGATTTGGGAGTCTTTTCTTACTTTCTTTATCGCCCAGAATGGCAACTCTTGAAGAACTTGTTGCTGCAACAAAAATCCTAGGTGAGTCTGCTGGTGAAGCGGTTAAGGAGCCGGATGCCACGGGCGTTTCGGGTTTCGAACTGGGAGAAAATGGGGTTGAGGTTTCTGAGTTGAATAAAGCTGATGGGGATAATGATCACTCCGTTTTTAGGGCCGCTAAGCGAGCTGTTGAGGCCAAAACAACTGTGGAGACTACTTTTGCGGGCGAGTGTCAGCTACAATCTCACTTGAATGTTGAAGAGAATGAGGAAAAGGGGGCTGAGAATGGAATTTTCGTATCTGGTGATGATGAGAGCGATTCGGTTGGAGAAGAAGAGTGCAATCAGAATGGAATTAATCTTATAGTGGACGTTCTTGGTTCGTTGGATGGTGTCGATGGGAGTAATAAGCATCTTGAAACTGATGGTGGTGAAAGCTCTTTTGTAGAGAATGCAGGAGGCTTAAATATTGCCTGTGTTCTAGATATCATGGGTCAAGATTATAAAGAAGGGGAGGATGGTCAAGTGGTGGAAAAACAGGAGCATAGTTTTTGTGTGGGAGATTTTGTTTGGGGTAAAATTAGAGGTCATCCTTGGTGGCCTGGACAAATTTATGGTCCTCAGGATGCATCAGATTTTGCTCTGAAGCATAGTCAGAGGGGTCGCCTCCTGATTGCCTTCTTCGGGGATGGTTCTGGTTCTTGGTGCTTGCCAACACAACTTATACCTTTTGCGAGCAATTTTGAGGAAATGTCAAAAGGAAGTAGTTCTAAGAGCTTTCTCAATGCTGTGCAGAGGTCGATTGATGAGGTTGGTAGGGTGTTGGAGTTGCAGATGAGTTGCAATTGTTTATGTTTAGCAAAAGAGAGAAAAGTTGGCCTTTCCAGGCCACTGGTGGTGAATGCTGGGCTGAAACCGGGAGTTCTCATGCCAGACATAGATATTAACCGCCTTTCTGTTCCTAAATACGAACCTGCTGAAGTACTTGCGAAGGTTAAGAACCTCGCACAGTCTGTTTCTATTGGCAGTATGCTTGAGCTTGCAGTCTTGAAGAGTTGGCTCTCTTCCTTTTATCGTTCAAAGGGAGGTTACCAATTGCCTGTATATTATGAAGCCCATCAAATCGAAGGTCTTGAAGACGCCAGTGAAATTGGAAATGTCGTTGCAAATGGTTTTTGTCTTCCAATTGAAGGCCCAATTTTAGGTCCGGGTGAAGAAGACTGGCTCTCCTCATCCAGTACAGGTATGCAGCAGTTCCCAGCACCTTCAGGGGATAAGATTTATCGGAGAAGGAAGCAAAAAAGTGTAGCCGAGCTTATGGGAGAAACCACTGATATTAAGCCCAAAGATAAGAAGGGATCTGCAGCAAGAGATGGAACAGATCTTGTGAAGCCTATATACACAAGGAGGAAGAGCAAGTATTTAACTCCCCCCTGCACAGAGAGGGTAAATGAAGTTTCTTCCGTTGAAAATATTGTCAGGGAAGAAGCTAATGAGTTATCAACGCCAAGAGAAAGGAAGAAGAGTAAGTATTTATCTGCCCCCTACACAAATCTTAATCGAAGGGCGGGAAGCTCGAGCTCAAAAGGAGAGTCAGAAATTGATTATGAGAAAATTGACAAGACTGTTCGGGTGGGAGAGCTCATGACAAAGGCTGATGGAGAACTTTTTCCATCGCCTTCAATTTCCAATCCTGTGTCTGCAAATATACTTCCTATTAGGCAGCAAAAGGGTGTTGGCTCATCTACTTACACGAGTTCTCAACAGGATGAGAATGATCTGAAGAAGATTTTTGATACAGTAGATGTTGATGCATCAGGAAATGGAGTGTTATCGAAGGTTCAATCTGCTGCAGTTGATCCTCTTTACTTGAGCAAGGAAGGTTCCCTTAATGTGATTCGGGGATTTTTTTCAGCATTCAGGAGCTCAATCTATTTGGATGGATCAAACTATAAAGGATTTCATGGCCGTCGACGAGGTAAGAAGAGAAAGTTATTGCATTTTGATCCAGAGAATCAAGGAAATGGCACAAGTGAAACAAAAGCAAAGACGTCCAAGCCCAAAATTCCTGAAGCAGGGACCAATAAGATTGACAGAAGTGCTTCATCGGCATCTCTTGTTATTACAGTTTCCCCTGGATTTACTTTGCCATCAAAAGATGATGTTATTGGAATGTTCAAGAAGTTTTGGAGTCTGAACGAGAAAGACACAAATTTGGCGATGGATTCAAACACTGTTCAGGTTGAGTTTGTTAAGAATTCTGATGCAGAAGAAGCCTTCAGATCATCAGTAAACAAAGACTGCGCTATTCTTAAACGTAGTATACAGCGTTCTTCAGTGACCCATCACCCTGAGACCCCCGACTCTTCACAACTAGCAGATGATGTAATTTCAGATATGGGTTTCATCAACCAAAAACTCGAAACGATGTCAAGCGTGCTGGAAAAATGTAACTGTAAGATTTCACCTGAGAAATCGGGCCTTCAGGATGAGATGAAACATCTCTTGGAGAAGGTTGGAACAGCAGCGGAAAAGGTAAGAACCATGGTTGAAAGGACCTCAACTTAGAAGGAAAAAATGCAAAGTGAACGTTCGGGTTTTTGGTTTTCTAATAGATAATTTCCGTAGACAATGTAGGAATTAGTTTGTTGTAGTTCGCTTATGACGTTGCTCTTCCAACTCTGTGCTTCAGCTTCGCTTTTCTTCGGTTCAGCCAGTCTCTGGGAAACATCTTTCTCCTCTTTCTGATTTCAGCTTGCTTTAGTTTCCAGTTTAACTTGTGATGGGACCTTCACTCACCCTCTTAGCACATTACAGTTTAGTCAAGTTAATCTAAAAATTATAGGGAAAGAGAGTTCTAGATCTGGTCAAAGACAAACTACTGTATGGAGTTTATTAAAACCATTGAATTCGGAATATGGTGAAGTAGCTGCTGGTGGGGAACGACTCCTTTGATGGGTGTTGCTAGGTTTAAAAATATGATCCTGATAAACCTCTCCTTAAACGGCATTATCACGACTCACCTGCTTCAATATCGATTGAAAGCATGCATTGGTTATATGATGGAAGTAAATGGGAGAAAAGCTTCTTCCCCGATAAGGCCTAAGGGTCTATCCACGANGGGAACGACTCCTTTGATGGGTGTTGCTAGGTTTAAAAATATGATCCTGATAAACCTCTCCTTAAACGGCATTATCACGACTCACCTGCTTCAATATCGATTGAAAGCATGCATTGGTTATATGATGGAAGTAAATGGGAGAAAAGCTTCTTCCCCGATAAGGCCTAAGGGTCTATCCACGACACAGCGAGAAATATTTACAAACTTGTTGCAAGGAAATATCCCACAAAAATTTCCACTAAAACCATAATAATATAGAAGAAATCATTTTCAACCTGTCCAGATGTGGTGCTCCAACAGTTATAAATATCAGAAATTGAATGAGAAATGAGCTATGAAACAAGAACCGCAGACAGACACCAAGTGAATATTAACATGGAGGAATATATGACGGGGATATAATGGATCAATCGTCAACAGGATCTTGGGGAGTCTCGGATGCACTCCTCTTGATTGTAATGACAGGGCATTCAGCATGCTTTACGCAAAATTCACTCACAGTTCCCACAAACACCCTGCAAATAATTTGCAATTTCATCATCTTAATCGAAAACATTAAAATTCATCAAGTGAAGGATTAAAATAATTGAGGGGGATATATGTACTTTTTTGAATTTTAGCAACTTTGTTGAACTTATTATTTGCAAAGTGAAAATCTAAACCTATGGTGGAAATATGAAGTTTACAATACAAATGAGGTATACCTTTGGAAAGGACCAAGGCCCCTACTTCCAACAACGAGAAAATCTGGTCGGACACGGTTTACCTCATGACAGATGACTTCTTTTGGATCACCTTTCTTAATCCATGCTTCACAGGCAACCTACAAACACATTAGCACATGAGTAGGTACTGTATTGATAACAAAATTTTTAAGAACAAGTGTTTGGTACCCCTATATCATGGCAGTGCTTGAAAAAGTATTCCAACAGGTGAAGTCCCCTGATCTTGTTCCGGTGCTTCATGCTAGCAAAATCTTCAGGAGACGCAAAAATACTATCCATATCATCAAAACCTAGGAGGAACATATTGGAATAGAAGCTCATATGTTATTTTTCCTTCACAGAAACTGAGAAACATGTACATCATGCAGATCAAGAGCTGGCAGAAAGGGGGGAAGAACTAATTTCTGCCTTCCAGGAAGTATGACAGAATTAGTGCTTATAAATTTAATCAAACAGATACTTTGAGACATGAGCATCCTATCCAGATTACTTTACGCACAAGGACATCATTAAAATAAGTTAAGGGTTCCACACTGTTTCTGACACCAGCCGAGCAGAGATGCACAAGTCTAACAAGGTGGCTCAGGTTATATCAAGCACCCATCAGTTTTTGTGATATCAGAAAATTTATCAATACAGCAAGGAATTTTCCTGGTGCAATTGGGTAGTAGCCCGGTGATTTGATTTACAAATAATTTAAGAAGTGTAGCAATACCTCCAGTTGACTATGTTCTTGACTTCGTGTCATGGGCATGAGATGAATGCATTAAAAGAAATCAACATTTCTAGTATACGTCGAACACAAATTGTGCCTCGAAAAAAAAAAAAGGCAATTTGGAATATAAACTAACTTCCGCCAATAAATTGGTGTTACTATAATGATATTAATATACATTATTCCATGAATTACTTGAGAAAAACAATTGCCCATTGTTCTAATTATCATTGAAGGATGTAACGAACACTTCCTACTTTGTATGTTACTTTGACCAAAGCACTTCTCAACGGAAAGAACTATTACGATGTCAAACATATGATCAAGAACTTCTATACACTGACACATTTCTTCTTCTATTCATTTCTACATAGAAGAAGAACAATACATCACATCTAATCAATACTAATAAGCGTATCCATCTACATGGTCATCTTAGTATAGTGAAAGTATTCGCAAATATTCAGCACAGTTGTTTGACTATTGAAAACATAAACTCAGTATATGACAATCCTTGGAGGAAGTTTACCCTTGATGTCTTTAATCTCACAAATGTTAAATGCAACACAGAATACATATAAACCCAAGACACTGCAAATTGGAAATTCAAGGTTCCTCTAAATCTAATCAAAATAAATCATCAGTCACAGGAAAATGTGCAGAAGATCAAAATTATGAGGAAAAATAAAAAGTATATGCAACTAGCTAAACGGGTCACTGAAAAACTCAAGTTTACTGCCTATAGCTCCAACAAAAAGTGGATTTATTCTATTTTCCAACTGCAAATCACTCAATTCATTACGCAATTTAGCCTAAACACTAAATGCTCAAGTTTCCATAAGTTACAAAACTCAACGAGAATGTATTTTCCGAAAATAATAATAACAAAACAGTTGAATCAAGGGGGAAAAATCCAAGCACCGCGCAAAAAATTAAACACTCACCACATCTACACACGTTATATGTAATCTATACATTCATAGATACTAGCAAATATATATACACGGATATTATAGAGAGAGAGAAGAGGAAGAACCATCTTCGTCAGGCACTTGGACATGGAGAAAGAGGAGCTTGAAACCAGAGGTATTGGAGCGAACTATTTTCTTCAGAGTCCACTCGAACGCCCCTCTGCTGCTTATCGATGGGTGTGGATACCCCTTTATCGTGGACTCGCTCACCGCCACCATTATTCGAGTCGGTTCCCCCTCTGCTGCCATCTCACTCACTGAGTTAGACTCAGAACTCACTCGTTGCTCTCCCCTATCTCTCCGCGAAGTGTCTAGCGACTCCGGAGTCTACAGCTGAATCAGCGTTTTTTAAAAGGAAATTAATTCCTCGAACTTTCAATATGGTGTGGCTTTAAGTCCCTAACTTTCAAAGTGGAAGTTTTGAATCTCCAACTTATTTTCAATACATTGAATTCTCCGTAAATTTGAATTTTTATTCGAAGAAAATCGTCAACTTGAACGTTAAAATTGTACAATTTATAGCCAGACATAATATAGTTAGATGAATTTATTTTTTAATTTTAGATCGTGTACAATTTAACTCATCACCGTGTACAATTTCCTTCACGTGAACTTAAATTCGCAATTTTAAATAGATTAGAAGCTTAAAACCTTATTTTTAAAAGTTTGTGACTCAACTAATTAAAAGTTAGGGGAATTTATAATTTTTTCCTTTTCAGAATCACATAATTATTGGTTAAACCATAAATGTTTTAAAAGAGAGAATAATGTTAAATTCGATTAAATGTGTGAATAAAATGGGTAATAGTTCTTTTTTCTATCGAATAATGTTATTTATCTACATTGAGATTATAATCTCAGTTTAAGTGGTTTTAAATGATAGATTGAATGAAAAATGAAATTAAATGACTTATTTAGAGCATGTTTTATAGAAATTAAAATCGTATTAAAATTGAAAAATTAGTCGTTATTGTTGACTCTTATTATACGAGTGAAACTCAATAACGATTATATTTTCAATTTTAGTTGAATTATAATCACAACCAAACAAGTGCTTAATTTCACCTATCATTTAATTACACATTAACTTCATCTAGACTGGAGTTGTAGAAGTAAAAAATGGACGAAAGTGTCGTGAAGTTTTGAATATAAAATGCATGTAGAAGTAGAAAATGGACTAAAGTTATGTGCACAAGTCATTTATTTTAAAAGCCAAATTCAACATCAACATGGTCAGCAATCAAAACTTGTTGGGTTTAAAAAAAATAAAAAAATTGTCACTCATCAGATATGCTAGATATTTTATTATACTTAAAAAAATACTCTGCCATAAAATGTGTGCTCGGACAAATCTCTTGATGCTAAAGCTCATGCCTTGTCAACAAGTGGAGTATTAAAGATTATGAATTATGATAGCAGCCTAACAATGTATGCCACGAGGGTTTCTTGCGGTTATGACTAACTCTACACTCATTGAGTGGATGAAAAAGACATCGCGTACGGGGCAACTAAAGCCACTATAAGAATATAGAAACTTCAATCAAATTCTCAAAAGACTAAAAAATTCATGAGAAGTCCTAAAATTCATAGAATTAGTGAAATTTATAAGAAATTAAGATACAAAATAACTTTAAGATTTTATATATCTATAACTAATAATAGATTAAGTCTTTTTAAATTAAGAAATTACATAGAATATACGACGGTCTAAAAAACTTAGTTTGATAGATTTAACTCCAAACATTGTGCAAAGTTTTATTCACCCTCTGCTACGCACTCTCAATCCAAATGGTATTAGAGACATGTTACGAACCTAAAATAACGATGAAGAAAATATAATTGAAGAATTTTTGAAAAAGTTGAAAAACAAAAAAAATCAAGTTTTCCTTATTTATCGAAAAATAGTACAAATGAAAGTTTTGAAAATGTAAACAAAAGATTAGAAAATCTAAAATATAATTTACAAATAGGAAATGCTCTTTTAGATTTAAAAAAAAAAAAATCTTAAGGGAATAGGATTATAATTAATCCATCTCAAAATTTCAGAATAATACAAAAAGATAAAGGAAAAAATCATGAAATAAATCAATAGATGATCACAGAGGTTGAAGAATTAGAACAAAAATTCTTATAATCTACTGGTGAAGAGTATAATGAGTATAAAAAAACAATTAGAAGAGTCATCTAAAAAAATGAAAAATACAAAGATGAATATTAATCTATTATCTAGTCATAACATAAAAATAGAATCTAGTAGTGAAGAAGAATATAAATATCCTTATCGTACACCAATACATAACAAAGATGGTATTAATCAATATAAAGTAGTGATGAAGAATATGAATATAATTATGGTACATCAATACCAAATAAAGATGGTATTAATCAATATAGAAAAACACAAAAAAGGTACACTGGAAACATAAGAAAACAATTCACGAAAGAAATAAATCCCTTGAAATCTTATAATGAATCAATCCCCACAACAGGAATATGGTTAGATCTGACTATGTAGATAAAAATAAAACTATTGAAACATAGATGAAAAGTACAGACTTATCTATATAATTTAACAAATGGGAAACATATACAACCTTCGGATTTATAGAACATACATTCAGAGGAATTGTATCAGAATGGTGGAGAAAACTACCAGAAAATATAAAAAAAAGAATAAAATATGGAGAAAATAAAACTGAAGCATTAAATAATAAGAATACTTTGAATGAGCAAAATGTACAAGATATATTAAAAATGTTTGAAAGAACCCTGAGAACAGAATTTTGAGAACACAAATTCAAAATTGATGAGGAAGCTAAGAAACAAGAAGAATATAATGAAAAAACAATGTCAATGAAAAATTTAAAAATACATCATACGTGTAAGTTAAATAGGTACACATGTACATTTGAAGAAATATACTATATATTAAACAAATGAGTCTATCAAGAAAATAAACCAATACTAAGTTCTTACTTTATTAAGTTATCATTCCCACGGGGAATCTATCTATTACCAATAGATATATTATCAGAATTCAGATATGTTTTTCTTATTTCAAATTTGATATTGAATGTATAAAAGGAAAAACTTTGAAAGAAGGATTAATAGAATGCAAGGATGGAGGCAGAACAATTAAGGACGAAAGTTCAAATACTTGAGATAAAAGTTTCCAACTTGGAAATACAAATTCAAAATATACAAGATAGCATTCGAGGCAAAAAAATGTAGCTCTTGAGACAGAAGTAACTTGTACCAAGTCTAGTATCCCTTCACAGAGACTTTGTGAATGCTAGTGCTCTTTTCGAGGATAAAGGGAAAGAAAAGAAGGTAATAGGAATCCTTTTACAAAGAATACTCAAACATATTACCGGTAAAGAAGATATGAAAATTCTCACCAGGAAAAATACAAAGATATCAAGAATAGCGAATGTATCTCTTCATCGAGCCAAAATTTATCTAAGCTAACTATTGCAAATATCGATCCAAAAGATATTGTCAAAATATGTCATGGAGTAAAGCTTCCAAAAAAAGATAACTACGAAGAAGTGATATTCTTTATTGTTACTTTTAATACATTATCCGACTGGTATTTTGAAGTAGGAAAGTGGATAAAAATTCTCCAACAAGATAAAATTTTACTCCAGGACACCAGCCAACTGGGTAAGAAATTGCTTTGAAGTGGGAAATATATTATGTATATATCCTAGCAAAGACTTCAGAAAGATAGCCCAATTCCCGGTCGATGTCAGGAAAGCAGTAAAAAGATATACTCAAGTTGTCAAAAGTAAAAATATATACATCAGATTCCACTCAACAACTATGGAATGAGATCATATTCTTTGATATGCAGCCAGCATTCCATGTTATAAAAATGGGACTTACAAACCAACACTATTACCTACTAGTCAAAAAGTTGTTAAAAATGATTACCAATATATCATTAATATGATGCCCTACAGAAGGGCAAAAGGGTATAAAGAGATATTTGCATATGTAACTCAATGGGACTTACAAACCAACATTTTTTCAACTAAACAAAGAGTTGTTAAAATCAAGTTAATTGAGATGGATCAATAGAAAACTTAGGAATTTTTTTTATTGTTATATTAAGCATTGTGTAGACTGCCTAAGGAGGAAAATGTGTAAGTATAGTATAATGAACTTGTAAAAGGAAATTTTCAATGCAATTACTTGCTGGCAACATCATAATTGGAGGGAATCGAGATATAGTTGTGAGATTAAAACTTATCTTTTGATTTGTATTTTTCTTAAAACAAAACATACAGGTAAATGTGCAAGTGAGTTGGGTTCGTTCGGTTAACCAGTGTTTTGAGACTTCAAACTATGGCTGAACCAGCACACTATGGTTTTGTAAAAATAAAATAAAAAATATCAAACCAAACCAATTACCTGTGTCAAATTGACCCAAACCAACTCGAGCCGATTCGATTTGATTGGTTTAATCGATTTTTCGATTTTTTTGCCCAGACCTATATGCACATAAATGGTAAGATATTATAACAATATAGATTATTTTTTTAAAATTTTAGTTTACTAATTTAAAGTAAATATAAATCCATGTTTGCAAATTAATTTTTTATTTTAATTTATTTTATACTTTCAGAAACTAACAATTAATACGATCAAGCTAATTTACTTTGATCAAATTGAGCGATGCAATTTGTTGATGAAAATAATGAAATAAATATTGCAAATAATATGATTATTAGTCAATGATAATTATACTCATATATCCCTCATTTTTATTATCATTGCATCATTAACTATTTCCTATAAATTATAAGATTTTAGTTCTTAATAAAATATATAAAAGTCTATTGATTTCCTTATTTTTCTCTTTTTTATAACACCTTATCAGCACGATTCTCGCAAAATCAAAATAAATTAGTTACAAAAAAATAATAATTTTTATAAGTATAATCATCTATCACTTATACCAAAATTAATTTGATGACAAAATGAATTTTTTTCATATACATATGCTTAGGAATGAAGGTGCCTCTTCTTTTCTTCTCTTCTTTCAGTTGTAAAACTCATAATCATTATTTTAATGTAACATAACGGTTACCTTTTTGCATATCTGTTTGCAAATCCATAAAGATATTGTCCGTTTAGATGCCTGTTTGCTTAAATTTTATGAAAAAAGGGGGTAAATTTATATAAGAGACTGTTGCAAAATAATCCCGCAAGCGTACGAGGTCGTTGTATAAGTAATAAATGTGATGAATGAGTTATCGTCCCACAGGGAATAAAGCTTAATTCTAG
The DNA here is from genome assembly GCA_903798355.1 of Fraxinus baroniana. NCBI lineage: Eukaryota > Viridiplantae > Streptophyta > Magnoliopsida > Lamiales > Oleaceae > Fraxinus > Fraxinus baroniana. Next base: position 13,462 of record CAIGRO010252763.1, read on the forward strand.
TGCAATCGATATATCTAAATTCGAAACAAGAACAATATATGGTGGATTTTTGTTTAACTATATTCTAAAACTATGAAAGCAATAAACTTATGGGTTTTCTTAAATCAACTAT
>CAIGRO010252770.1:0-12693 GCA_903798355.1 Fraxinus baroniana
GCAAGCTTGTGTGGGAGCTCATTCCAGCATGCATTGTTTGGTGTGTTTGGAGAGAAAGGACCGACCAGTGCTTTGAAGATAACACACGGACGACAGAGCAATTTAGAGAATTTTTTTACCTGACTTTGTATAGTTGGTTTAAGGCTGTAACTATTAGTCCGATAGAAGTGTTGCCCCAATTAGTGTTTCTATCTTATTTAAACCGATAATGCACTCTTTGTATATTGTCTTTTGATTTTGATTTATAATTTAACGCGATTACTTATCAAAAAAAAAAAAAAAAAAAACCTTGTCCAAAATGTACATCGAGACCTGTTTTCCCAAGAAAACCACTTCTAAGTAACTTTTATAGTTTAGCCAAACATAAAATTGTCTACGATCCTACCTAGTCCCATCTTATTTAATACATTTTTAATCTCATAAACAATCAGGATAATCTTAAACTTGTCCAGTCGTATATAATATAGTCTAGTGCAACACCACGTCTGATCTCTTTCAAAATGTCAGCTTCACTAATAATCATAGATAATATATGTGTAAATTCTCTTGCAGTCCATTAAATTCTTTTCACCAAGCAAAGATTCTTCCAGATGCTAGACTAGGTTGCCTACAAATGTGTAAAGCATACCTGCCATTATTAAAAAGACCACTTTCATCGCCTAGCTAAATATTGAATGGAAAACTGTATTCATTTATAGTTCAAACTCAAAACAGCTCTGTTACATATTTATCGAAAATTTGATATGTGTCACAGTTCAGGTGACTAAACAAGGAAAAAGAAACAAAAAAGCCGGTCTACTGAACCTGTTGTGTAACCTCTGGAGGAAGCTTTTAATGAAATCCCTGGCTAAACACCAAGTCCATCGCTAAAATCTCAGACAGATCCCCAGCTTTTCTTTTTAAGTTTCTTGCAGGCCAGGAATTTGCATTTCGGGCCAACATAACTGTGCAACAATCCATGATATTCCACAAATGTACATTGAACAGAGGGAGAGGGGCAAGCATCTTCTCAGGCCTCTCCAAACTGAGTCTCAAGAGGCAACCACAAGTCAACCGGCAGAACCCTAATTTCGGCTGCCTTCAAATTACAGGCTTCAAAACGTACGGTAACAAAAACTATGGGCTCAACCAAGTAGGAAAATGGATTTGTGTTTCATAGCATTGGAGAAGCATTTCTGGGATATCTTGCAGACGATGGCATCCGCTGAAAAGATCGAGAAAACTCTGGTTTAAATCTTTTGTTTGACGTCCCCTGCAATGACCTGATTCACAAGGAGTTAGTAATATAGTATGCATATTGTAAATCTAGTACATAAACAAGCTGTACGAAGCTGACAGCACTTGAGGAGATACGGGAATGTAGAAATATAGACAAAAGTGAGTCATTTGCCACATCGTCCAACATGGAAAACCAGCATCGTAAAACAAACTTAAGATGAAAGCTGAAGCTCTTGAGATTTCTTCTCAAACCTTGCAACAGTTGAGCGATCACCTTCACTCAAAAGCTCCCAAAATTCCAGCACATTCCAAATATATGCACACCATACAACCCAAACAAGTGCATAATCAGGGTCATACAGCTCTTGCCATATATTATATTCTCATGCAGAGCACAGTGAAATATAATTTTACGTGCAATCATTTAATCAAATGTCAGAAGACAGCAAAACCCACTGACCTTGGAGAATCCTGGCGTTTGTAAGAAAACTGATTGGGCATGGATCTCAAGGTTCCAAGAGCCTTTTCAGCAGCCTAAGGGAAATAATATAGGGTTCAAAACATGAAGAGCAATTTAATAAACAAAAACAAACAAAATTCAAGTCCCTAATACTAATAAGAAAGGATGTGGAAGGGAAAAGGTATACAAGAGGGAAGCAGGAAAGCAACATGGTACCTGTGTCTTAGCTTCATCCCATGTTAGTCCAATTCCTTTGCCTAATACGCGTCCATCAATTTCAACCTAAAATGCCAAAAACAGCACAATTTCTTAACAAAGAATACTAGGATATATTATGAATGTATGTAATCAATCGGACATGTAAAAATTGGCTACTTCGTGCATCCACTATCAACCATCATTTTGGTTAACCAGTGAGTTGTACAACATGTCAAGTCCCTCAAATTCTGATGCACGTAGAAAAGCATTTAAAACCTCCAAATATGAGGATTACGAGGCATGGAATCATTATGAACCTGATGATGACTGACAATCCAAATGGCCGAGAACAAATTGATAGATACAGATAATGGCACAATTGAAGATTAATAAATGTTTCACAATATAACTGCGTGGTTAGAGGCATTGGATTAAGATTTTAAAATCAGAATTCGGTGAAAAATCAAATCAAATTTATATTGACGACTCTAAACCTAATTCACAATTCATGGGATCATGCTATCAAACGCAATCTAAATGACCATGAATGAAAATCATCGTGAAATCCAGAATAATTAATCTGGTCAAGAGACTAAATGACCATGAATGCAAATCTATGTGAAATTCAGAGTAATTAATCTGGTCTATAAGGCTTCAATAGAGTACAGGAGAGGACATTGTTATGCTATATCCGATCCATATTAACAATTTATGGAAATGATGGTATAATGGTATTGTAGGAGTGGGTGGGGGTGACTGGAAAGGAGAGAGGAATAGGTGTTAATCACCCCCAGAAAAGAAAGTTCACCTAAGAATTTTATTTTTTTATTTAATAGTCAACAATGCCTAAATTGCTGACCTGTGCGTATACTTCTTTTTTCTGGCCTGGATTTGCTGAAAACTGAGGTTGAGTTTGGAATGCTACACCAAGGCCCTGCATCATGCACTGAATAATAGAATAATGAAAGCTTGTGAATGAGGAATGGCAAGTACAGAAATCAGAAATTGTAGTATTTTGACTATAAGAAACTCACCAGTTCTTTAAGCTCCGAGATTGAACCCATAGACCTTTTGGAAGCCTCCAGTCTAGGGTCCAGAATCCTGAGTGACTCTGATGCAATTGAAAAAGACGTAGCATCCTCCTTAGGCAATGGCTGATATCCAAAAGGGTAGGCATCACGAATAAAACCATTATCGTTCGAATTAGCAAATATACTCCCATCCGCAGGCATGGAACTTAAATCAGGCTTACGCGACAAATATTTATCTGCAAACAAACAGTCTGTAATTGTCAGCACCAGTGCAGAAAGCATCCCCTGATCTGAAATTTTTGACAGCCAAATTCTTCAAAACTGTTTACATTCTTCAGAAATTCAATGAAAACTAGCAAAATTAACTCTGCAACCTTAAAGAATAGGAAGTGTAAAGACAAAATTGTTCTCATTAATCATCTGCTCTCATTCAAATTGGCTAAGAAGCTTAACCCCTTATCAAATTGTAATTCGAAAGCAAACATTTCCCTCCAGCTTCCATTACTTGATAAAAAAGATAGGCCAACAATCTAAAAGGATCCCAGCCCATTACCATGCAAAGACTCTCCAGAAAATCAGTATGTCTAAACGACTGTCAGTTACATTACACAAAAATTAGAGCATCAAGGATATTTTGAAGCACAAATACTTGACAGGTGTTTGGTGGGTAAGTTGACAGGTAGGGGTATTGATGGCAAGAAAAATATTCTTCTATCTTGCTTATTTTCCCTTGCTTTAAAAGACAGTTAAACCAGAAAATTTCTAGTAAAATTCACCATTAAGACGCAAGCTATAGGATTTAACATCTTCAGTAGATTGAAGAAGAATAACCCAACAGTATATGGCACAAAGCTCAGATGGATTCTAAAAGTCGTGAAATAAACAACAATTGTACTAGAATTCTAGATGAAGGGGAAGGTCCAGATGGTAGTGATAAAAGTGTAGGAGGATTCACAATCTGACATGGTGGAAACATGAACTCAGAATCTTGTTCTTGTCTTCCTTTATTGTTCCCTTCCTTTCTTGTTTACCAAAGTGAATTATTGGAGCACTTACTACAAAGAAATGAAGGACGTACACTGTATCACTTGTAGTTTAAGGGAATCTCTGTACTTACAAGAAAAAAGAAATTATTGAGGGCATGGAAAAAACCACTCCCGAGAGGGTATTACAAAATAACTCCAACATATAAAAGCTATGGCCAGCTACTAAAAAACTAAAAGGTTTGACATTCCAATCTGACACTTAATTCCCACCAGAAGCTAAAAATATTCAAAATTAACATAAATATTTTCTTTTCTCTAGAATCAATTTGCATACTGCCATGGCTCTCATTGCAAGGTATGTGACTTGAATCCCATGTCGAAAATATAGGCTTTCGGTATGTGGCTTATATAGACTTAGGCTTCTCAACTTCAACGGCTATCTTTTGATGTATGACTCTCTCAAAATTTATATCAATGGTATTAGAGCAGACACCATATCTCCTAGTTGTAATTGAATGGTGCGAATGATGAGCTGACATAGAAGTATTCATCTAGGAGAAATCATGGGCTAGTGCAAAGCTAGTCCGACGTGGATGTGGGACCGCAGAGCATGATAAATTATCATAGTTCTCATTACAAGGTATGAGACTTGAATCCCACATCAAAAGTATGGGCATTCGACGTGTGATTTATAAATATTTGGGATTTCCAACTTCAATAGCTAGCTTTTGAGATATGACTCTCCCAAGACCTATATCACATACTTTGCAAAACAATTTGTAAGCCGAATGTTAATTCCAGAATAATTGGAAATTATTTGCTGATTAAGGCAATACAAAGATTGAATTGCCAAGGAAAAGAGGAATAAAAGAGCTTGTGAGTCTAGCTGATTGCTATTCAATCTGCATCTAACGACAGTAATATTTTCACAAAAGAATCTGCAATGTTGTAATGTTCCCTCCAAAGAAATCGCGACCTTTATTTATAGAAGTAGAGTGCCTTAACACCAGCTTGGGATTCAATAGTTCCCAAAAATACTAGTATCCACATCAGTATAGCTAAGTCATCGTGATTAAAAGTATCATGGAATCTAACTTAACATGATTCATCCTGCTGTCGTCTAATCTGCCTGGCTAATAAAATTTCAGATTTGTTTCTTAACAGATTTTGCCAAAATAGGCGGATAGGAAAACTTTGGATCAAAGGCATGGGAAGTATTCTTAATTGTTCCTACCAAATTAAAGCCCCAATTCCAGTTTCTTTGGTGTAATAGATATGCCGTTGGATAATTTAAATCAATCTCAATTACTAATCCTTTATGCATCTAGGTCTTCATAATCTCAATTCTTGTTGTGCTTCTAATACAACAAGAGAAAGAGATCATAAATGTAATCTATTTCCCCTCTCTTAAAAGTCATGACCTGCATTTATAGAAGTTAGCTTCCTTCTTGTCAGCTTGTAAGCTGTCGGACCAAACAAACACTATAATCTTCACTTGCATATCTTCACGACTAGAAGTATTAGGACTCCAACTTAACATAATTGATCTCCAGAGTCCTCCAATCAGCTCAGTTTACAAGGATATCATATTTTGTGTCCCACGCTCCCATATTTTGATTCTCCAACACTTCAAGTTCTTATAAATTCCAGGAGACTGGATAATAAAGCCAGCTACTTTTTGTTACCGAGTAGTATATTCTATGACGCTAGTGCTTATGCAGCGAAGCATTTTATACAATTAATAGAATTAGAAGAAGGAAAGGGAGCTTATTTTCTGGAGAATAACTGGATATACGTTCAAACAATCAGAACAAATGGTTAATGACAAAAATTAATGATCTTTAGGTTTCGAAGATCTGGAAAGGGAGAGGAACAAATACAAGCAAATCAGGATGAGACAGGGAACGTGTCAAATTAATGACAAGTTTCAAAGGCAAAGAACCAACTAATTTCTCAAATAATTTACAGAAATATGTGTGAGAAATTGCATTGAGAAGCCTCTAGTAAAACTGTTGTCCCAAAACAAATTTCAAGCCAAAGCCTCCTTCCATGCTGTGCTAGAGAATATGAAAGTTTATCAAGTATAACCAAAAGAATGTCAAAGCTAGTTTCTAGTGTTCAAATCCCTTGTCCTTTTCAATCTCCAAAATTTTCTCAAACAAATCAAACTAAAATTCAACCATAGCTGACAAGATAGCACTATGACAATCTTCAAGCCTGGCATCTGAAAGGAGCCGAGCTAGAGTGCAACATCAAGTAGACGTGTCACATGAAGTTAAAGATATATCATTTCCAATAGCTACAGAAAAATAATTAATAGTATCCCGTTGCCAACATTGTTTACTTTCTCTTTTTGCTCGAGGCAAGCAAATGAAGGCAAAAGAGATTGAACGGTGATATAAAAGAGAATCAAGTTACATACAGTAAAGAAATGTATTTTCAACTTGAAGAAGACAACAATTAATATCTTACCAGCCAAGTTCATAAGAGAACCCTTAGCAGCCTCATGCTGTGCTTCCCTTCTCGTTCTAGCAATTCCTTCACCAATTTTCTCTCCCGCAAATAAAACCTATAGAAGACCACGAGAAACACAATCTCATTGGAATTCTCACAAAATGTTTCCAAGACAGAAAACAAATCACTAGCAGAAGGACAAAGGTACTGGAAATATATTTTAAAGATTCTCAATGGTGCATATTTTGGGCAGAGAAGAAAAGTTAGCCATTTAATATCAGTTCTTAATTGTTTAATTCTCAATAGTGCACAGATTCGGCCACTGAGAAAATTTTGTTAATAATTTAAAAATTAGTTCTTAATTGTTTAATTCTAATTTTTGTCATCGCCATCGCTATCAGAAGGTACTGTGATGCAACTAAACTCTGAGTGAGGCGGAGAAATCACCTCTACAGAGAATTGTAGTTCCATGCTTGAGACAAGTGCTTGCCTGAACTCCACCTACAGATATTTGAAATAACCATAAGTAGACCTCAAATGTGACAAGACAAAGTCGTGAAGGGATCCAAGGTAAAATTACGAACTGTTTCCATACCTTTGTTCCACACTTGTATGCAATATCCTGTAAAGCTCCTGCAGGTGATTCTGGGTAGGGATCTACTTGCCCAGCTTCAAGGTCAAGATCCTTGTTTCCTGAAGATGGTTGAGCTATGGGAGCATCCTCACCTTGGAAAACAGAATACCATATTGTCAATAACACTATCTTTTACCAAAAAGAGCTGTATCAAACACTTGTTCAGCTAGTACAGGCAAGACATATATGATATATCAAATGAAACTAGCTCTACAATAAGGAAAAGAAATGAATCATATCTTTGAGCTAAATATCTCTTTTTACAGAGAAATTGAGGAAAAATCACCAAATATTCCTCCATGAGCTTTTTCTAAATCCCCAAGGGTCCCTATAAGCAACAAACTTGCCCAGGAAACAAGGTAAATCACCAACAACGTAACGCTTATTTGTTAACTTGATGTTCCCCTGATACAGCTATTTCAGACCCCCTTTTTTTTAATCAATTTTTAGTTATCAGGATGCGAACCAAAATTGAAGCAGAAAAGACATGATATTAAGACTTCCCCTCGGTATGAATGTGTTATACATGCACTATCAATAAAAACTAATTAATGACTAAAATCATTAAGAAAATCAATTTCGTGAATGAATCGATGGACCTAAAAAGCATTTTGTGACGAGCTTTGTCTATAAAAAATATGAACTATCACCTAGTTTTACAGGGTAAGTAATATAATAACTTTTCATGTCAGACTTTATCATTCAATCACAACTTCAAAGTTCAAAGTCAAAAACTATCAATTTAGGGGAAGAAATACATTAAAAAAATAAAAAAAAAAGGTACATATCAAATTAATCATGGGAAAATTTATCCATGAGGTTCTAATATACTTGTGAAACTGAATAAGCAAACATTAGGAATGCGTGTCTTACCAGACAAGGAGTGTAAATTAGGCAGTGACTGGTTTAACCTTAATGGTTCCTCACTTGGCAGTGCCTGCATATATAAACTTTAGAATTTTAACATTATTACCCTTTGTCCAGTCATAATAGTCCTTCCAATTAATGCTTTATACACTTGAGTGCTATAAACCGGGTAAATTTAGATGTGAATTACCTCCTTTGGCTGCCTTTGGCTTTCAAGAACTCTACCAGGTCGGACTGAACTCTCCACTTTATGGATAAATGGTGGATGATGAGGCCGGTGCTTGTCGATAGGAATAGACTCGGGAATTGAAGGAATTTCCTTAGGTGGTGTCACTCGGTTCAGTTGCCTTGGACTCATCTCTTCTTCAACGGGAAACCAGCCACATGCTGGAACCCTTGGTGCTGACACTTGCATGGGCGGTCGAGCAGGAAATGGAGGTTCAACTGATGCATGGTCTCTTGTGTCTTGACCATGTTGCAAAATGAGTAGTCTCCGCCTCGTATCAGGATCTAATTCAGATTCTGGAACCTCGCCCTCTTCCCTTGCAGGAGAGTTTTGCAAGGTTGTTTCTGCTGTGACACGTTGCGCTAATGTTGGTTTAAGTAGTGCTGTCAGTTGAGGTAATTGCTGATTGGGAAAAGACGTCGCTTGCCCTTCCATCGTTGTTGATGGAACTGAGAAAGAAAGAGATGGTACGATACTATGGAGAGCTGAAGCAATTCTTGGATCTACACTTGTCATTGTCAAAGGGGCAGTTGAAGAAGCTGAACTTGCCTCCTGAGTGTTCAAGGTTGTTAAAAGTTAAAACGATGGTTACCGTCAGCTAACAGAACACTTAGAGATAGTTCTTAGTACACAAAAACGACAAGTAGAAAAAGATGTTATTAGACAGTTTTCTGTTAAATCTCCATTTAAGATTTTCACTAGTCATTAAGGCTATTACATATGGGCATCAACTAAGAAGAAGAAGTTCATCAAAGGGGACATTGCACCTTTAGTAGCCTCCTTTCCACCTCAGCATCCGCCATGCCATCAAAAGCAATCAAATCTTTATTTCCACTAGAAACAGAAGGATCGTCCTAAGAAGCAAGGAATTGAATAACATTACTATAACCTATATTAATGACCATAAACACAGTTAAACAACTAAATAATTCATCACATCATAATGTCAGACGCGTGACAACTCAACATAATTGTAGGACTGGCTCAAGTTACAAAGTGATGTCCTCACTGACCTCCAAAATCAAATAGTTGCTCACATCTGACGGAGAAGGAACTTCTTTAATATCATCTTCATATGCAACTCCAGACATTCGTTGCAAGAGAACTTCGTCAAATTCCCTGTATAAAATGTATTTTTCAAGTCCAATCCTAACACTGGAAGATGTATGAACCAAATCTTGACAAACTAAAACTAAAGAACAACTACAGCAGTCACCACCCTGATGTTAGTGAGTTCTTGTGCATCAATAGTAGAGTCCATGTTAACTTACTTGAAAAAACCACCTCTAACATTGCAAGCTACATTTCTTGCAACACACAGAATGGGGGTTGTTTTGTTGGCCTGTGGAATATAATTTTCAATCGTGTCATCTATTGAATGAACTTAGATTTCCATAAATTTAAAAAATTATATATGTGGAAAATACTTCAGCTTGAGGGGCATAATATGGAGCAAATGCAGGAACAACGTGCACACGAGGCTGATCTTTCTCGTCCCACACTTTTAAACGATCATCAATCACTAATGCCATCTTAGGATGGCAATTTCCAACTTGGAAAACATTGAATAGTGATTTCCTACAGCCTGATAGAAAATTAATGAGTACAATAGATACAAAAAACGTGCTATGTATGTAGTAATGATAAATTCTACCAAAAGTGGAAATTAAAGTTAACGGTAATCAAAACTTACCAGCCTTGACACAAACAATACGCTCCAACAGCTCTTTGGAGTCTATCAAATTCGATTCTGGATCAAGAAGCCTCCACATTTCTAAAGCATAATCTCTTTCGGCCATTGTGCAAACAAAAACCTCAAATCGTTTCCGACCTCTAGCAGTTAAGTAGTTTCTAAGATCCTCCCAAGCAGGCCTCAACCTAACAAGGATGCTGGTATCACGTATCTGCACTAATACAAAGTACCTTTCAATATCACATATCTTCAAATTCATAATATGACAAAAAGTACCAAGCCCATCATATCTTCTTGAATTCATTACCATTGCCCAAACTATTAGGTAAATTCACCTGAAATCTGCCACTGCCAGCCTCTACCCCGCCGGCCCAAGAAATAGCAGAAATAAAAAATTGAAACATAAACTTTTCTTAGCAAGTGATATAAGAGCAAACTCGAGTCTGACTAGACTAGCATATCAAGGCATAGCTGAATAATTTAGTATTATATGAGATAAATAATGTGCAGTACACGTACCAGAGGATTAATGCGAGTGAGAATAATGTTTTTATCTTGCAGACGTATAAGGGGTCGAACAATAGGTTGATGATTGTTTGACAAAGCTGGAACCACTTCAGACTGAGATTTCATCACGTTCCCATTGTCGATTACCTGATCATTTTCAGCATATTGCTTCAGTATACCTTTGTCATCTTGATAACGCTTAAACTCAGCCATCATACCAGCAACACGTTGTGGATCAGATTCAGAATTTATTTTTCGCAGCAAAGCTTCTATTCTATCCTCAAATGACCGCATTGTGTTTGCAACTATAAGTGTTTCGTCAAGATCAAATACTATGCCAAGGCATCTAAGATTCAGCATGACAAGGCAAGAATTGTAAAGTCCTGATGCTACATTGAACCCCCAAAAGCAAGGGACCTGTCCTTCATACTTCCGCGAATGCATGGCAACTAAATGAAGCTCCTCTCCTCCAAGTGACATAACTGCAGTCTACAAATACATTTATAATTAACAACAAGAAGTGTAACTCAAATAAAAACACGATATCTTTTAAATAGAATGTAGAGGAGAAGGAAAAAGGACAAAACAAATGAAGAAGATGGAACTCTTTCTGAGAGCAAAGAATAGATAAACCTTACTTAGACTTCCATACAGATTCCACATTACATATCAAGAAGTATTTTTCGTTTATATGTATTCCTAGATCTAACCTATAACTGCAGTAACCAGTTATTAAATGCCTAAACTTTCCATCTGAAAAAGAATTTCTAGAAGCAATATCAAAACATAATTCAAGAAAATCTCAGTACGCAGTACAATTTTTTATAAAAACAAAAATAAAAATAATTTTTTTTCGTTTTGATATATGTCAGTCTCCATTGTGTTTGTGCTTCCCTTCATAATGGATTAACAGAAAAAGAATTATCCTGTCCGAAACTGAATATGTTTAAAACATACTTCTATTATTCTAGAGGGTCCAATAGAACTCACGTTCAACCATCATAAGTGTTAACAATGAAAGAATCAATTTCATTAACTAGCTTAATAATTCCCCAGAACATTCTTTCTAAGAGGACTCACTTCAGAGATCAAAAAATTCCTGGTACGCGCCAAAGCTGCAGTTCCAAGATCCTCTAATTCTTCAAAATGCACTAAAAATAATCAAAATTCACAGCAAATTTTTCCAGTGTCATGAGTATCATTTTGTCCAAAGTTCAGTCTTTCTTCAGTAAGTTCAGTTTTGGAACGGAGAAATTTTCATGAAGACAGAACCTATCAGAATTCATTTTTTCTGCTAGTTCACTTCTGCATCAGAGTTTAAACTTTTTTAAAATATAAGAGTTTTATTTTCTTGAGTTGATATTAGGGTTCTTTTAGTGTTGCTTAAATTATGGTTTCTTTAAAGTTTCAATTGAACTAAGTTTTGGGAATTTTAGTTAATTGTTTGAAAAAGTTTGTGTTCTGTACTTGGTTGCGGGCAATGCGATGATATACCTTGTTATCTCTGAGACATGTAGCATGCAAAACCGAAAGTGGCGAGTCCTGATGTTGTGACGACTCCAATTTGAAGGCAATTCCGGTGGACGTTATGGTGTGAAGCACGGCAAGTGGTGGACACCTTTCACTGGGTTGTGAATAGTGAGATATCCGAATTTCCTTAAGACGCTCCCCCCATGCGACACCGTCTTGGGACCGTGTTGGATACACCACCACTTCTCCCAGCATCCTTTCTCCTTCGTAAACCACCACCGGTTTTCCATACATTTTTCTCAAAAAGATAAAATAGAATAAAATAAAATAATCAAAATTCTTAACCAATTTCACTTCTTCAATATAGCTGTACGGAATTCATCAGTCTATGAAATTTGAGGGGAAAATCAATAAATCAATCTATCGGTCCTTGAAATTGAATAGTTTCTTCTTAATAATCAATCCGAATTTTCCAGATTTATAGATCTATTGCTGATGAAATCACCAAAAAAGGTAATACTGTCTACAGATTAGGGTTTCATCAAAATAATTGACGGTGACGATAAATTGCTGATTTTCTTGATGTGTCCGAACTGTAATTCAGAATTCAAGTATAGGATTCAACGACGACTTGATAATACAACAGCATATGTGACGATGAAGAAACAAACCCTAGATCCAGGAAAATTGAAAAGATCGAAATCTCTCTCTCTCTGTTGTCACACAGTGCCCCCTACACTGAATTGGTATTAGTTAGGTAAGGCTTGTGTAATTTATTCATATTAATATTGGCTGAATATTTAATTCTTGTTTGACAACAACCATTATTTCAAACTCAATTTTTACGTACCAATTTCAACCAGGGTTAATTTCACAAATGGTCACTGAAGTTACAGAAAAATAATAAAATAGTCACTGAAGTTTCAAACTTGCATTAACGGTCACTCAA
>CAIGRO010252889.1:0-10210 GCA_903798355.1 Fraxinus baroniana
ATGGAAAACATATTTCCACCAAAACTAAGAGAAAACAAAATCCTCAAAAAGCTAGTAAAGTGGCGCGTGAAGGAAGCTACTGAAAAACAAATTGCTGACAAAAGTTTGGCTATCAAACAGCCATAAAGTTGGAAAATGTTCCTTAGAAAACTATGCATATCAAACACAGCCTTAATTATAGTTAGTGGATTCATTATCTTTCGTTAGCGAAATAGGCTTATCCACTCATCTCAACTGAGACCGTGAACAACTTTTCCTCGTGTTAAAACTAATCAACATTTCCCTGTGTTCCACCCCTTTAAATAGATACCCCTTGGGGATGGCCGAATCGGTGTAGCAGTGGAGACTGAAAGTCACGAGTTTGAATCCATTGTCAACACTTCCTCGATCGAGCCCGTCGCACAGAACTTGTCTAGTGCGATTTATCTATTCTACCTGATTTGCGGGCTACTACACATGCAGTGAGGTTTACCCAGTGCGCATTCAAGGGTAGCGACTACGGGTTCCTACATAAAAAATTAAAAAATAATAATAATAAATAATCAAGTTCACTTTTTCTTTAACGAGACAGCTCGGGGACCGTCATTTTAGGCTCGTGGGGTGGCTTTTTTGCACTTAGTTTATTGTTTAAAAAAAAAAAGGTCGACTCGCGACTCGATCCATGAGGTCTACAAGTCAAAAAATTGCGATGAGCCTAGGATTTACACATAAGTCGAACTCGAATGTATAATAATCAAACCGATTCAACTCGATCCAATACCACCTTGCAAAAAGGCGAGGGCAACAAGCATTTCCATAAGTTAGGAGATCGTGCTCATAAAGTTCAAGCCTAATGATTCTCAAGTGAAGTACAGAAGGAGGGCGCATCGACCGACAGCATTTTTAACAAAGGAATATAAGAACGTAGTATAATAGTAATGTCGGAACAACAAATACAGCATTTCCAATGACGTCAAAATAATAAATTTCTTATTTTTACACTAAAGTAAGACGTAATGCAATATAGATTTCAAGTGTTCTTATTAGCATCACAGAGAGACCAAATGAGCTAAATTTGATAAAATAATCATCTGTGCACATCTTAAATGTCTCTCATGAAATCATACAGAACAAATTACCACTATGTAACCTATAACAGTTCTATAATTCAATCAGGCCATGTAAGAACCCTACTCGGCCAACCAACTAAAATCATGATGAATACATAAAATCAGGAAAATGAAAAAAAGTATAATGGAGACGGGGCGGAGTACCAACAAAACCAATTGGAAAAAGAAAACAAAATAACGGAAAGAATAGTCTCGATGGCCAATTGAGACAGTGGCACCTTACAAGAGGACCTGCATCGTCCTTTCATACACGAGTTGCATGATAGACTGGGATCATAAGCATTTCCTGCCAAGTGAGCAAACTATTATTGCCTTCTAAGCACCATGGGAAAAACCCCATTACGCAGGTCAAAAGTAGTGTCCAAGGCAATCAGGCATAGACGATGAATTTCTAATTTACAACCGAAAGAATAAATGGCATGCCCAGGCCAGTAATACAAGTCCTATAATTCAAGAGTCGGGGAAAGGGAGCAAATATGGAATATCAGCTATCTTGGCCAGGTTCTGTGTCTCTCCCCATCTCTCTCAACTGAATATCAATTAATCTCTTTACCTTTCCAGGAGACATTGAGCAAAACCTGTAATGCTTCCATCTTTACCCCATCATTTCCTTAGTTCACCATCTATTAACTGATTATTACTCCAAGATGTGGCAGTTCCTGATGAAATCATTGGAGTAGTTAACATACTTGGTCCAAAATGGCCGGAGATGCTCAAAGCCAATCTCCAACCATGGTTTTGACTGGCCATTGTAGTGAATCACTGCTGCCTTCTTCACACTCTCAACATTGGTCTTATTCTGATATCCCAATCCAAGCATGTGCCACGAGGGATCGATTGGATGAACATAACCCTTAAATGCAATCAAAGCTGGAGGTAGAGTTCCAAGTTTCCACAATGTCAGGTTAGACTTCAGATTCTGCAACAACCAACAGCCCGAGTAAAACAAGCATATTCCAGAAAACTGAGAATCTACCTTAGTGGCCTTTCGATCAAATATATTTTGCGGCCGTTTGGCCCCCATTATTCCATATTATAATGAGATGAATAGTAATTTTTGGGAGAATGTGAGGTTAAAAAGGAAGGAAAAGTTTTTGGGTTTACTTATAATATTATTTTATAGGAGAATGTGTGGTTGATATCTAGAGAGAAAAATGAATTATAATTTAATGGGGGCCTAGTCTATAGTCATTCAGAAAGCATGAAGTTCGTCTGTTTTTTCCATGCTGATAAGCCAACATATAGGGTCTTGGGGCATTAGGAGGGGCACAAATACAAATCCAACTATTAGGCTCGTGAAAATCAAAACATGAAGTAGGATATATTAACACAAGCTAGTGAGTAAAATCAAAGTATTCAGGTTATGCAAACATTCCAAATAGCTGTAAGTCCTCAAGATGAATATATAAGTAGACAGCCAACTTTGCAACATACAAGAGGCGGAAGGATTCATAATCCCATTAAATTCAAATCCACCCAAAAACACTGTTAAAGCAAACAACTAATGACTAGTGAAAAAAAAAATGATAATTAAATATTACCTCCTTAACCCAGGCATGATAATCCCCACCTCCTAATGTGAGTGGGGCGTAAACGATTAGGTAAAAAATTATGTACATATAGCATAACCCAAAAATGTATTATAATTTAGTCCCCCTTTGGCACCCATTCATTTCTCTTTCTCTTTCTCATTTCAACCACACATTCTCCTAATAAAATAATATTATACACAAATCAAAAACTTTTCATCACTTTTCCACCACACATTCTTACATCAATCACTATTCTAAAATTTTTTTTCAACCCAAAATGGGTTTCAAACAGGGGCTTAATGGGGGCCTAGTCTATAGTCATTCAGAAAGCATGAAGTTAGTCTGTTTTTTCCATGCTGATAAA
Source organism: Fraxinus baroniana (assembly GCA_903798355.1). Classification (NCBI taxonomy): domain Eukaryota; kingdom Viridiplantae; phylum Streptophyta; class Magnoliopsida; order Lamiales; family Oleaceae; genus Fraxinus; species Fraxinus baroniana. Next base: position 3,006 of record CAIGRO010252889.1, read on the forward strand.
GCCAACATATAGGGTCTTAGGGCATTAGGAGGGGCACGAGTACAAATCCAACAATTAGGCTCGTGAAAATCACAACATGATGTAGGATATATTAACACAAGCTAGTGAGTAAAATCAAAGTATTCAGGTTATGCAAACATTCCAAATAGCTGTAAGTCCTCAAGATGAATATATAGGTAAACAGCCAACTTTGCAACATACAAGTGGCGGAAGGATTCATAATCCCATTAAATTCAAATCCACCCAAAAACACTGTTAAAGCAAACAACTAATGACTAGTGAAAAAAAAATGATAATAAATGTTACCTCCTTAACCCAGGCATGATAAGTGTCTCTGATATCTGTCTTTCTCCATGCACGCAAGTCAAATATATTCATCCCATATGCCCAAGCACATTCATCAGCATTCAAATTCTTTGATATAAGAGGATGAGAGAAGTTGAAATAATTCCTAAATCGCTTAGACATTACCCACTCATCTTCACCTTTACACGTTTCAACAGCTCCATTAACTTTCCCATTAAGGTCAATTTCCCACAGAGGAGACAAATCACGCTGAATTACAACATCATCGTCTAAGAAAACCACCTTGTCAAGGTATGGGAATAGCTGCACAATATCGCATTATAAAATTGTTAGCGTCATATTAGGAAAAGAGAAATGTAAAGGATGAAAGAGAATTCCTGATTGAATAATGATTGAAACACGTTTTCAATACTACTCATCCCAAAAAGCCAAAAGTGTACTCATAATTCATTGACGAAGTTAATCTACTCTATTGTCGGTTAATTGAACTCTCCCTCCAGATATAGGGGGAAAATGGTTGATAAAGAACTTAAAAGTTACTCAACAACATGAAATTTGTGAAGTAAATAAATTAAAGACTAATATATCAACTAATACCATGGTAGAAAAATTAATTATAGAAATCAGGACTACATATGCTTGACTACAGCTCTATAAAAGAGACAGAGAAGTCCAAGCATCATGTAATAAAGTAAATTAGCTTTGCACACCTTGAGCAACCGTTTATTTGTCATGGTATGCTCAGTTACAAATCAGATCATTTGTTTGCTGAGTTTCCCTACTAATGAGTGGATAGGTTGTGGAGGATTTATTTTCATAACTGATTTAAAATGTAGCTTTCAAACAAGCTGGGGGTGCTACTGAAAACATGTTGCTGGTTGATAGTGGCATGTGATATCAATTATCTAAGCAAGAGTTCTCAACGATAATAAATCAATTTTAATACTCTCAAGTACAACAAAGGATGACAACACCTGAAGGAAACATGTTAAACGATGAATACCTCTGGGAGATATATGCGTAGATGGTTGAGCAAGGAAATGTACTTTGGACTTCTAGCTTGCAATTTTGAGGCAAATGTTCGTGGGGTGGTATCACTAAGATTTGCCCCAGCAACATGGTTTCCATGGTAGTAATTTCGAATCCCGTTGTGACTCTCCACAGCTTCAAGCACGGGAACGTTCTCTCTTGTTAACCAATCAAATTGATGGACACCTTTCACTTCAATTATAGCAGGAGAGATCGGATTTAGGGCAAACCATGAATGCATGCCTGCATATGTTTTCTTGTCAGTTATAACATGAAAAACAATCTTTTCAGGCTTTAGAGATGACTGGACAGCAGAGGTGACCACAACTGCAGCAGCAAGAATGTTGTCAGTGGCCAATACAAAGTGATGGTAGGAGTTGTCAGATAGCAATGGGAGTAACTCTGGTGAAGGCAACTGTTTTCGTGCATGAGCATTGGAAGAATATTCATCTGTCAACCTCAAAGAAAGGCAGTGAATGCCCTTAGGAATTGCAGTAGCTGCAAAGTGCTTATTCATTAGCTCCGCAAACTTGGACTCCCTAATCTCCCTTTCAGATCTCTCCATCTGCCAGGCAGAATCAAGAAAACTTTTAAGGAGAAGATTAATTTGGCAAACTAATTTTACCTTCGAAAATAACAGAAGGATTTTAAGATTCAGCATTTAATGTTGTGATTATAATTGTCTCAATGAGCAAGATAAATTAATTACATGGAGATAAACATGGCCTCAGAGCAAAACACGCCAAAAACACGTCAAGATTTCTTTAACTTCACTTTTTGGCTCCAGTTATTATTTTTCATTCCCCTTTGATTGGAGGAAGAAGGTTTTGCCGAGTTTGAGATAGAATATAGACTGCATACTGTGTAGAATATAGAAAGAGAACAAATACAATTCCTAAAAAATCGCAACTGATAATGAATTTATTTTCTAGCTGAAACAAGAACAGCCTGTAGTTTCTTAAGCTATTAAGTGATGCCCTACACATTGCATTTGCAAAAATCCATATTCTATCCCACTGCAAATAACGTTTTATTTCTCTTCAATAATAAATCATTTTTTAACATAAACTTCTGGACCACAAGAAGAGCTTACCAGACCTCAATGCTTTACAAGTACCAGCATTACAGATCTTGTAGAAATATCATTGGGCCAAAGGAAAACCAACAAAGCGTGAGGGATCATAAAATTAACTACTTAATAATAAACAGTAAAAGAAGAAGTTACTTTATTTTTAGGTGACTACAAGTTATTGAGTCTTTTACAAACATCGAGCAATTTTTCCACACGGAGGCAACATGATTTTAAATATTTAGTCAGACAACATTTCTAGATCAATTGCCCATATTCATTTCCCACTTTTATGGTCCTATATCCATTTTTTGACATACGCCAGATACATAGTCTCATCACATAAGTTGGTTCAGATATATTCTGAAATCCAAGTCAGACAACATTGCTAGATCAATTGCCCATATGAGATGATAACTGCTCATTTCCCACTTTTATGGTCCTCTATCCATTTTTTGACATACGCCAGATATATAGTCTCATCACATAAGTTGGTTCAGATATATTCTGAAAAGTGAAATCCAAGATCATCTTTGGCATGTTTAAAAACATTAAAACTGTGCCAAGTCTCTTTTTCTATTTTCCAATGTGTGTCAAGAATTATGTTGATACATTAGTACCATGGGAAAGTCAAAGTCAAACAGATGGAGACAAACATGCTAATAATGGCTTTGGACTTGTGTGGGAAAAGTGAAATGAGGAAAAAAAGAAATCTAAACTGACAGCATAACTCAAAATTCAAATGACAGCCTGTCCTTACAAAAAGGTATGTGTTCAACAAATAAAGTCAGTTACCAATGGCATGACAGAGAGAGCGAGATCTTTCAGCTGATACATACCATTCCTTTCAAAATCAAAGCAAACTCCTTGGTACTGTATTTATTGTTTTTCATCTCTGTAACAAGTTGACTAAAAGACTCTGGGAGCTTCAGGCGATCAGGGACTTTTTCAGAGTTCACTTGATTGAGGATCTTCACAAAATCCGTGACCACCCTCTGCTACAAGAACAACAGAAATAAAGTTTCAGCTTTGTTATTCAGTAAACTCCCAGCATCAAAATGTTACATTAAGTGAAGCGTTGATATAAAACAAAATAGCATGAGCAAATACAAAAGTTAATAAATGTAAAACTCTACCCCTGGATCATCAGTTCTACCAAGAAGCTTTGGCCCCAACCGTCTTCCTAGACAATCTGAGAAATGGAAGAAGGCAATAAACTGAAACCATAAGTTTCGTCAAATGCACTAATAAGTAAATATCTTCATATATGATGGAAGACTAGCACCGATACAATTGGATTGAAATGGGGGGAAACATAAGACATGAGAAAAGGCAAGAGTTTGCATCACCAAAGCGTAAAAGCACCACAACAGTTAGGACACAGACACCCACCAACTTATTCTCCCTCAATCTTCCACATGTTCACCCACATTATATGTCGCACACCATAATTATAACAATGTTAAAACAGTGAACCGATAATTGGAGTTCAAGAGACACAGATAGACAAAATAATACTAACATTAACGAAAAAGGTGAGAGAAAATGAATGGAGAAACCAAAAGAAGAGTAACAAGCATAACAGAAGAAGTAAACGTGTAATTAAATAGCAGATAAGACAAACAAGCAAGCATTTTATTTGAAAAATATATACACACAAATAAAAGATGCAGCGACACCACAATATCAACTATAATAATTTCCAAAAGTGGCATTCAAATGTCTGGTAGATCACTTCATATACTTCAACAGCTTTGAGCTAATACCAGATCATACATTTTGGTCTTGGTCTTCAATGAGATTTCGACGTGCCAAGCCACGTGCCAAGATAAAGGCTGAAAAAAATATATTACTGGCCACAGGTATACACAGTGATTGCAAAAGCCAACCAGCTAGACTAATATTCAGTAAACGGCACGTAAAACAAAACAATTTACCAAAACAATGTCTAGAGAAAACGAATTCTCAGAAATAGCTTGACAATCACAATTAAGAGGTGTCATAATTCTAAAACTTCAACAATTTTTGAAAAAATCAATATTGGAATCCCCAGTTAACTGAAAGATTCCAACAACACCTAATCTGTATAATAAATAAACAACAAATACCGGTGAGATCTAAGTAACACAACTGCGGAATCAATCATAATTAGTACAGAAGTATTTAGTAAAAAATGGAGGGCAAAATGTGGAAAGTACCGAACGAAGAGCACTTGTTGACGCCTTCAAGAGTGACGACGGCAGTAAGAATGAAAACGAAAGGCAACAAAAATGCAAGGGTCAGAATGGTGTGGAAGAGCGTGCGATAAGAGATGTGGCGAGGTGCGACCTTGATCTTCATCAAATCCCCGCCTCCTCCATTGCTATTTACACCGCTGCTACTTGATGATATCGTTATACTTCTCATGCTAGGTGAGAAGTGCAGCAGCATCTTCCTTCTCCGCCTCCTCTTCCAATACAATCCACTTCCCCACTCTTGCCCTCCTCCCTCAAATCAATAAATTTACCGCTTGCACGACTACACCTCCAGCTACCTACAAAACTAAAACCGACAATCTTCTTCCTAGCCAAAACTGGGTCAGAACAATTGCTTGTAAACAATGACGCAATTTTCACCATCAGATCCGCCACCACAACTATTCGACAATCCTGATTTCCTCCCTTCGATATATTCCGCCGAATTGAATTCTGTGTCCCCACAATAAATCCCGCCCAATCTGCTAACCTAGGGTTTCCTAATTTTCAATCTACTTCTGTCTGAATACATTTATGTAGGATTTCATATTTTTCAATCTAATTCTGTCTGAATACATCCATGTATACACAAAATCTATCAATCAATAAATGTAAAAGAAGCTAAAAGATTCGATAAATTTACCAACTAGAGAAATTAAAGTATTCTGCAAATTTGGTGCCTCTATAGATTAATGTCTGATGATGGAATGCATCTGATGAATGTAGAGAGAGAGCAATTTCGTGTTCTTTGTCTCCTTTACATGTGATTGGCGATCTACAGAAAATTGTAATGTTGTTCCTCAACATTTACTAAAAATAGCAAGTCAGTCCTTAATATTTAAAAAAGACTATATTGATTCCTAACTACAAGTGCATGAACAGTCTCCAAATATTCCTTGTTTGTGAGAATTAAAATCAAATTTTTAACAAATTCTAATAAAATTTGATAAAATATATGATCAAAAGTTGTGAATTCTATAAAATATTTTGTTACAATTTAATTTTAACTTAAATTTTAATTTTAATTTCTATCAATTAGGGATTAAATTGTCACATGAATATCATGATAACATTAAAAATAACTTATATTCCTTTTTAAAATGATAAAAATTTTATTATTTTTGTTTGATAAAAAATTCAAATTTGAAATTAACTTTAAACTTGGTGGATATTTCCCGTACCCCGCTTCTAGGGCAATGACCCCACCCCTATTACCTGGTTAGACGGGTAATTCACGTTCCATTCGAGGTGAAATTTCACGGGCATCGGGTTGAACGGATTTTTTTATCATCTTTGCATGAATCACATCAAATTTAGGGGCACCAACTTTAGTCTTTGTTTGATATCCATTATTTTCAAAATACATTTTTTTTTTACTTTTATTTTTAACTACACATTCTTCTATAAAAATAATATTATATATAAACCCAAATTTTTTCTTTCTCCATCAAATAATATTATATTAAACCCTAATTTTTTCTTTCTCCATCAAATCACTATGTCAAAATACATTTTTGGTTAAAAGGGGAGCGCTCAAATAGGCTCTAAAATAGAAATCTAACTTTATGATATAAAGGAAAATGCTATTTGTACATCGGGATTAACACCTCGGTGTATAGATCCCCTCACAAGAGGGGCCCACGACCAATAAAAAAATCGTGGGCCCTCTCTCTTGTGAGAGGGTCTGTCAATTTCGATGTACAACTAGCATGGTCCATGATATAAAAGTCACGTAACAATACAATAGAAGTTTTAAAATGTTGGGAATGAACTTTTACACAAACAATAGATTGAGAGTCAATAGTGTGATATTGCCAAGGTACTAATAATTGCTCTATAATATGAACTTTTCTTGTCAAAACCGTGTTATTATGCTACAAAGAGCTGGGCCTGACCCTGAGGATGTGAACCATTCAAGCTATCGACATCTAGTTGTCGTAACTTGAGTTTTCAAAGTATTATAATTCGAAAGAAGAATTTTAGTGGGTATTTGGTGGGGATTAAAATTAGTTTTTAGTAGATTATGATAGAATTTTTTGAAATGTGTAGTTAAAAAGATGTGGGATCCAAGATAGATATAAATAATATTAATTGTTTGACTTTGATTTAAATTAAAATCTGATTTTAATCTGTACCAAACTGAGGATAGTGCATTGGGGGTAAAATTTTGTGGGGTCTTAATTTACTTGCATAAATTAGGGTTTCTATTTTATTTTATAGATTTCAAAAGTGGAAGTGGGATAATCTTGATTTTCTTCGGATTAGTAAAAAAGTCACTTTCAACTGAAATTATGCCGTTGTTATCAATAAGAATTACTCCACTAATGGCGGTTAAGAAATCTAAATCTCTTCCAAGTCTTAATAGGGACATACCTATAGTTAGGCTTTTTTGGACGTGGGTGCTTTGTTAATATTAAAAGAATAAATAATTTAACAAATTAGCTTGTTTGGTAACAATTAAAATTCAATTAAAATTAAAAATATGGCAGTTATTAGATCCCACCCATCTAATAAAAGTCAACAATAACGGCTAGTTTTTCAATTTTAATCTGATTTTAATCTCTACC
>CAIGRO010252913.1:0-22302 GCA_903798355.1 Fraxinus baroniana
GCAAGTTTGCATGAAGCACAATCAAAAGAGATGAAACTGAAGAAGAATTCTTATTACCAAGCAAACCAGAGTTTAACAAATATTGTAACACGTTAGAATTGAGATGTCCTAATTTCTTATGTCAATCAAAGGTATCTAAAGTAGCAGAATTATGAATAATAAGAAAAGACGAAACATGCTTCGGTGAAATAAGAAAAAGACGTCCCTCTTTAGGCCCCTTCACGATCATCCTCCTGGATACCTGGTCCTGCACATGACAACCAAAAGAAGAAAAAGATACAGTGCAATTGTTATCAATTTAAGATTAGTGGATAAATCAGGAGAGCTAAAACATTAGACAGGGAGAGTATTACCATCGGTAGTGTGTATATTGAGAGGTCTATTATATGGTCTAAGGTTATTAAGCAACGGATGATCATTCTAATAACAAAGAAGACTGAGCAGTTGGTTGATTACATGAGACACCTAAGGCAGACAAAGCAGAGATAACCATTTGTTGAATCATCTCAGGAGTGAATGGAAGTTTAAAAGGGACTAGGAGAAGCTAGAACTGGAGTGGGAGTAGGTGGCGGAGCAAAATTAGAGGCCAAAGTGGCAACAACAACATAACTTACTCCAATTTTGCATGGATAACGAGTAGGGCATTCCTTAATGACATGGTCAGGCTTCTTGCAATAATTGCAAACTTTTCTAGGACACTAAAGGACTATGTAACCAAACTCCTTATTGTTGTAATATTGCACACTAGACATATCTCGAGGTTTGAATTTTCTTTGAGCCACATATGCAACAGGAACTAAGGTTGCGTGATTTTGTTGTTGTTGTTCCAAAGAGGTACAAGTTATAAGACGTTCCTCCATCAGTAATTCACCCAAACAATTATCCAGTGTTGGATTAGATTTGCGATTCATAAAGTTGGACTTCGCAGATTCAAATTCAGTTCGCAATTTCATGAAAATTGATCCCTCTTGGTGATTTCATATATAACCTGTACAGTTTCCATACCGTCTGGTGAAACCGAAGCATAGATGATATCTATGTTCTCAGCCCAAAGATTAGAAAACCCAAAATAATATTCTTCAATTGAAGTCGCCAAGCAGTGTTACTTTGAGTACAGACTTTCTTTAAGAACTCCCATGTAGCACGGGCTGACTTGTAAGACTTGAGATTAAGGACAATTTGCGCATCAACCGATCCGATGATCTAGGACATAATTCGAGAATCCTTGATTTTTCAGGCGAGATACTTTCCCTTATCTTTCTCTTGATCAGGTGGCGGGAGACTTCCATCAATATGTCCAACGGATCACCTTTCCCTTCGACCAATAATTGAAAGTAAAAGCCCATGAAGAATAATTTTTCCCAGTAAAGCGAATGCAAACAGACTCATTTTTTTCAGTCGATATGATGTTCAGCCAAAGAAAGAATTAATTAAATCTAAATAAATTATGTCCAACTAATATCCAATTAATACAATAGCCCAAAGTCCAACAAATAGAAGCCTTACAACAATCAAATTAAAGTAACACTAATCCAAGCCCAACAACATGTAAAGTCCAACCCAAACCACAATTAACCGGAGAGTTGAGCCTAAAACATCAAACAGGAGACAGACCTCAGAACTCGATGGTGCCGGAAAATTGCTGCAAGCCCATAACAGTAAACTCAAAACTCGGACTCAAACGGTGTCAGAAAACAACTGTAACACATGTCGGCGAACTCAGAACCCACACAGACACGATTGCACGAAGGAAAATGGAACGGTACCGGAAAGAAACAATATTCGACGAGTAAAAATTTTGATTCATCACTGAACTTATCACTTTGTCATGTTGTCACTGAACTTCATTCGCCTTCTCAACGGTCACTGAACTTATAGACTGTTCCCTCTATCCATCACCCACCATCTCCATCGTTTGAAACCGTCTAACGTAGCTTGAAGGCTGTCGACCTGGCATTCGAGGGCGTGATGTTGGACGTGATTTCTTGCTGTAAAACACACCATTTCCTCCCCAATGCGAAATCCCTAAAACCATTTCTCTCCAATTCGAAATTCTCAGATAATGGATACTCCAAAACCATTTAACTATAGAATTACACCGGCAGTGAACTCATTGCACGCAACACACACATTGTATGAGACGGCAGTAAAATCATTCCCGCAACACACAAAGAAGTGAAACCAATTGAAAATCGAAACCTCTCAAAGACGTGAAATCTCAATACCGGTAGTAAAATCATTACGACAGTATGAGATGACAATAAAATCTTTTCCTCCGTGATCTCCCTCCATGTTTGCAAATTGAAACCTCACAAAGAGGTGAAATCCGGCAATGTTGCTCCTTCCGACCTCAATTTCTCGACTGGATTCCACTTCAATTTCTGCAATCGCGACGAAGGTTGGGCGATTAGGGTTTGTTTAGGGGGTCGAATTATTTTTGGGAAGAAGACGGGGTAGTTCAATTGAAGGAAATGGGAGATTTTTAGGAAAATTAAACTCTTACGTGGCCTAATTCGAACCCCGTTCACTGCCACGCCAGACTCCGTTAAGCCACCTGGAATGCCTTCCAAATGGGTGTGTGTTTGGTGATGGAAGGAGGGAACGTTGTGCAAGTTCAGTGATCGATCAGCAGCATATCGAAGTTGAGTGACCACAACGTTCAAAGTTTGATGATGAATGAAACTTTTTACTCAATATTCGACCACCGAGACTTTGATTTCGACGAACAGAAGGTTGACTGTGAGAAACTAGCCACCAATCACACACACAACAGTGGGCCGACTACGAGGAACCGGTCACTGACCAAACACGGCGTAGGAAGCGCATAGAAAAAACACAGGTTCGAAAATATTTTATGGCTCTGATACCGTTCCAATTTTTGCTGAATGATTTTTCAGTATGTATTGCCTTTAATTTATATAATATTACAGAGATATACAGGGAAGATTTTATGCTTTACAATCAAATTAAATCCCTGATTTTATGTGGGTTAAACATGGAAACTTCTAATCAGCTCTATATAGTAAATAACCTCTAATTAAAATTAGCCATTTGACTTTCAAAAGGAATAAATGTGTCGTTGACCTATGGAAGACCTACGGTTTTTACTTCTCCAAGTGACCAAATTACCATCAACAAAGGCACAATACCCTGATATAGAGGAGTTATGGATCCAGCTGAGTCACCTTTACTGTAAGCTTTCTTCTGTAAGTTGTTATTTTTAGAAAATAGAAGTCCTGGAGTTCTTTTCAAGTATCTCATCAAGGTCATCATTCCGACATTTGAATGATCTTCTGTGGGAGAACGCATAAACTGACCGACGACACTAATCCGTACCTAAATCCTTAAGTTTCTAATCCCTAGTTGAACGTATAGTTGATTGCTCATTTATTTATAGGTTGCCTGAAATCTTGCAGAATAGACTGTAAAAGGCAAGTTCTAATCGCTGAGAGAGTTGTTTCTTATCTCTCAGCTCTCGTAATTGACCTTGATAAACATCGTTCTGAATTTTGTTATATTTTTTAATTTGGGCAGGTGGGTACAACAGATAGTGTAATGGGACTTCCAAAAGCTCTTACAGAAAGACTGATAAAGGAGGTTCTATAAATTGCTCCTGTTTACTGTTCTTGTTTATGGCGTTCTCTACCATGAAGCAGACCACGACTACATTGTTTGCCTTTTGAGCCCCTTATACATTGAAGACGTTCTTTTGAATTATTTTTCTCTTGATGAGAGCTATAACATTATCATGGTAGTATATTTTAATTGTGCTTGTGATGGATAAATGTTGAAACCCCCATTTCTATTTTTAGAAGGGTCATTTAAATTAGGGCGGGCTAACCCCCAAATATTTATGTGCAATTGACACAATGAACACTAAATGGGTTAATTGGCTGGAGTACTCTTCTTTATGGAGACTTATAATTGTAGCACACTTTTATGGGTTGAAAAAATTTAAAATGTAAAAAATCAAAGTATTATCCTCGACTTAGATCATTCTTTCCACCGCTTTAATCACTCTATGTTTAATTTTAGCACACTTTTTAGGGCATTCTCGATGCCATTTTATCAATTTATATGTTACATTTTTATTTCCTTTTTAACATTTTCTTTGGATGGCAAGTGTAGAGGATGAAAGAATATAGATTAAGTATAAAAATTTCCCGTCATAATCTACGTGAACACCCAAGGTAATTTGTTTGTTTTGGGATAAATCGACCATACTAGTGTAAAACATGGACTTGTCTGCAATTGCAGCTCAAGAGGCTCACTTGCTGATGCATCACTGTAATTATATTAAGAGTTCTTTTGAATCCTTGCATTCTAGCCCGAAACACATAAAATAACTAAAGGCTTGATGGTCGGAAAAAAAATATACACAATCCACTATTGGTTTATGTTGTTTGAGCATTTGTCTTAGGGAATGTCCGTTGTACCTCCTCTGGAACTTCAGATTCTTCAGCCTGAAAAGAAAAGAAGTGTCAATATTAGGAACTTCAAGTTTAGGGTAACATTTGGCATTGATAGACTGGACAGAGACTAAGGAAAAAACGAACACGAAGTGTTTGTTCGATGAATACCTTTGTTCCTAATCATCTATGATTTTGTACCCTTTACTGGTGTCTCCATTATGCGATTCGTAATTAGGCAAGGCGACTTTCCCAGATTATATTTGGTTGATATCTACGACCAGCTTTTCGTAATGTTGCTTTGCCTCGACCGCAATCTTCCCACCCATCGACCGTCCGGGCCAGGTTGTGCTACCTATCCCGGGTGTCGTTGTCATACACTGCCAATGCATTCTCAAATGATTTGTTTTGCTCGGCTGTGCTTGTCAATTCGACTCCATCGTGCTATAGATTAAGACATGGTTGGAATACAGCATTAGATAAGATTGGATAGTACAGGGAATGGATTATGAGTCTCGAAAATGTTGGTGTGAATGAAGTTATGCATGAGCACTGGAGGGTAGAAATCAGTGGCAGGGTGGGGTTTTCTTCACTTTGATCACCCTTATAATGTAAGGTATTATTACACCTTCCTTTGTGATCGCATCCAACGGTAACCTTGCACTATGATTTTATCACATATTGTTAACCGTTGAAAATATTCAATGCATTTACATTGTTCTTTTGTACCACGATTATCTCAGTTAAACTCATCAATTATCTGTGCGTGTTCTGAAGTAAAGACGTTCTCTATAACAATTCATTGTTTACATTCTTGCGCGGTTTCAAGAGCTTGCATATACAATGCTATCTAGCAACCGTTAGCTCTGATACCACTTGTTGTAATGATCTTGTTTAACCGAAGGTGCACTTGAACTATGGTTGTGGTCTATTGGTCCACATAGTTGTCTATCTACCAGTAGATGATTCGGCAGCCACTGCAGCCTTTGCTTCTTCAAGCAGAAATCCAGGTTTTCATTACTACGAGATGTGGCTAAGAGTTATATTTCGAAGAAACAGTGTTTGAACTCGATATCATACCACTATAATTTGAAAGTAACGCTTGCGAATAATGTTTTATTGAGACTGATAATGTAACATGATGACATCGACTAAGTTTGCCTAATTGTTACAAAATAGTATCAGGGTCAGAAGCGTGCCAAAAACGATATTTGTACCCTAAAGGCAGTGAATTGTAATGTCACGTCGCGTGGGAAAGAAAAGTTGTGTATCGAGACCTTTTTCATGTGCAAACATTGAGAACACAACAACATCCGAGTAAAATTTGACTCGACTAGAAGTTACATACCTATGCTGTATTCGAAAACTTGATCTGCTAACAAAGCACAAGACAGCAAAAATCATATTTGAGTACTCCACGCCATAACAGTACACCAGTAAAATGCAGAAAGTTCTATATTCTTCACATTTCCTATGTTTTACAGTGACCACTAACATGTTTCAGAACTTGTACACCCTTTCATATTTCCAGAAAATAAGCAATGAACTATGCTTCCTCAAAATGTCATATATCACGAAGCTTGAGAGAAGAATGTGTTCTATAAAGCAAGGATATCAATTTCATGTGGCATGAAATCTTCGCCCGGTCGATAGTATTTGTCGGGTGAGTACAAGCTCAGATTTGTAACTTGGCTAGTATAGAGGCAAGCGAATCTCTCAACCTGTGAAATAAAAATGAAACTCGTTTAACATAAAACTTGATGAAATACAAGAGTTAGTCGATTAATATTTTCGTTACTAGTGTTGTTCTATTCGACCTGATGTGCGAAGCGCGAATTCTGATAGCCAGTCTTCATGAGCTGTCCCCAGACCTTGTGGAACTGGAATGTATTTGATAAGAGACATTAGCACTTAAAAGTATTGATACATATTGTATAACATATTTGCATGTTAGGTAAGGTGGATTAGCATTGGACCCCCAAAAAAAAAAAAAAAACTTGTAAGCTCTAAGCACGGTTCGCATACCTAACATGCACTAAGATTAATGACTCAGATTAAATAATTTAAGCTAATATTTTTCTTTAAGAGCATCAATCCCATGCTTTATGGTAGAGGCAGAATTCTTGCATGCCATCTCTTACCATTCGGTGACATTCTCGTTGAGCTTGTTGATGATTAAGCCGCACTTGCTCGCTCTGAGACTGTGAGTTTTGAGGTGTCAGTAAAACAAACATGAAAACAATTACACATTTCATTCAACAACGGTGTAATTTCAGAATCCCGAGCAGCTAAAAGGACTAGGCATAACAAACGCCAAGTATTCAAACTATTGTTTCAGTTGTTAAGCTATATAAAAGACTAAGCGTCATGCGCGCGACTATCACTCACAGGAGTATACTGTAAAGGATGACAATATTATGGAGATCAAACCTTTTCGTAACTCCTAGAGAAACAATAAGAAAAATAAAATCAGAAACACACTAAGCAAACAAATCAATCTATGTCCACTTGCCGCACTAGATTTTTCACTACAATGAAGAAGAAACTTTCAAGATTTTTCACTCGCTAATCTGTTTATTTTACATATAACAGCTTCGCCCAGATCCCTTTTTTTTTTAATGAATATGACAGGAATATTGGGTTGACCTAATAAATGTGTAGTTATTAAGTCAACCCACAGCCAGGGGGGAAAGTGTACAAACAATTAGGCTCCACATAGTCCAATAGAAAAGGTACAAAAAAAATGTACAAATGAGAAAACATTTCAAGTAACAAGAAACATTTGATCCCTCGCTAAATGTGAAGCACAAAAACAGCATGATAAATTTTCAGAGTGATATCCTTAACATAACTCAAAATTCTTCCAGTAACTTTGTTGTTATTTACACCTTTATTTCACACATTTAAAGTTTGAAAGATAGACTAGTGTGCCTCAGACACTAAATTCAATGGGACATCTAAAGGCGTCTTTGTGAAAACAAATGTTATTTTCACAGTTACATATTCGCTAGATATACCAACCTTCAGTTTGTCAAGCTCAGCAATTAGCTCTTCGGCGTCGTCAGCATTCACGTCATCAAACCTGAGCCCACATTGTGGTTCTTAAATATTTTCACAGGAATGTATTCAAAATGCTGCAGAGGATTGCTTTATGACCTCAAAAACTTCAATCAATTCATAAAATCAATCATAAAAGGAACCTGAGCCCACATTGTGTTTCTTAAATATTTTCACAGGAATGTATTCAAAATGCTAGCAGAGGATTGCTTTTTGACCTCAAAAACTTCAATCAATTCATAAAATCAATCATACAAGGAAGACGGTAATTTAATAACTTAAATTTATTTTTTCTCATGGGGAATCCAAAATTCCATAACAGTTTTTATACCCACAATAACAACGAAAAAAGCATATAGACAGCCCACTGACCACAAATTTTTGCAGTGAAGTTTCAAAATAAAGGATTATAAGCCACCTGATAGACCATTTGAGATGATGTATCTTGTCTTCTATGTGATCCCTTTCATTCCTCAATAACTGGAGTTGCTGCAGAGAAAACATGGTTTCCGAATCAACAACAGAACTTCCAGAACAGAATAAAGGGTCATAATGCAGAGTAAAACACAACAGAGGATTAATATTGATGAAGCTGAGGAAATAATCAAAATAATTGAGTATCTTTCTGAACTCGTAACACCAAATAAAGTAGGTATTATCACTTTACTTGAAACTTTAAGGAATCGATGTTTCAAAACATTTGTCTACAGGACAAGTAATATCTTCTGAAATAAGAAGATCGTTTAACACAGACAAAGTTTAACTCTTCTATAATGAGCTCAAGCAATAGGTGAAAACAAGAATTATATCTATATGGCTATACCTTGCGGGTATCTCTTAACTCCCAGAGAAGTGCAACCTCCCTCTCAAGCTCAGGAACTACAAGCATTGTTCTCCAACCTATTAACAGATGTCACAAAATCACAACATGCTTAGGTGAAAAAGATATAATCTGTTGACAGGATAGAATACTCGTATTATCCAGTCTCAAACTAGATAAAAAGAATACATGTAATACTAATTATATCCAAAATCCCTTTCCAACTTAGTTGGCACCTTGCACAACAGCCCAAAGATATGAATTTAGGATTTACAAGGGATTAGGGAGAAAGGAATGAACTTCACTATGCTATTAATTACATTCAATGCCACACTGAGCAATTTCTAAATGCCATAATTGTCTTGAGACCAATATTTATCAGTTTCCAGCTAGATATAAATACCACTAAGAATCACTTCTAGTAAAAAAAAAAAAAAGAAGAAGGTTGTAAAAAGCGTATGGACAAAACTTCAGGGCCCCGTGGGATCAGTCGAGGTGCGCGCAAGCTGACTCGAACATCTACGGTTATAAAAAAATAAATAAAGCATATGGACAAAAATGATGATCATTAACTGAGATCAATTTCCCTAAAACCCTGTGTTAGATAAAACCAAATAGAATACAGTGCCGTCAAGCAACATGTCCTTTACACCAGACAGATCTTTCATGAAAAGTAAATTTTAGATTAACAATAAGTTTCACCAACAACCAAGTAGGTTTTACTGCAACTTCCATCATTGAGAACATCAATGCAGTTATATATTACAAATTGACGTATTCTATAATAGAGATAAGAGGCATACCTAAGACTTTTTTACTGCGTAAAATATCCCCATAGATGTGATCCCCAACATAAAGTACCTAAGAAATTAAATGTAAATGTTAATGGTTTGCAAGAAATCAATCAAACCTTATGCAATTAAAAGGATGTAACATATAGATGTTTCTAAGAGAAGAAAACCATGACAAAGCCCTCCTAATATTGAATTCATTCTTTTGCTGATTGACATGTTATGCATAGTACTTTGATCGTGACTTTCCTATCTTACAAATTTTCCCTTGGTCAGAAAAGAATAGAAACAGCACAATACTCTTTATATTTTTGAATGTCCCGAAAATGGCAAAGAATGAGAATAATAATTTGAACGAGTAGTAGTTGATTTTAATAATTAATGGCCTTGTTTCTATGGAGATGGGGAGTGTATCTCTTGTGCAAGATGGAGATTAACACCAAGAACATCAAGGTTAAATCACTGAACTCTTGTCATTTCACCCACACCCTCAGAACTAGTGAATATATTCAAAAATCTACTAAACGTAAATTATTTATCTTTAACTTTGTCCCAAATATTTAAAATGTACCACCATAAATGGTCTCCTTTCATTTTTGTACGTCTCGGCTTCAAATAAACCACTTGTACATGTGCATGCGGCAAATCACAGGAACATGCAACATCTATTTTCATAGAGCCTAATAACAGGTAAAAGAATTAAAAAGGATGACAAAGAAAAACATCCTAATTAAAGGATGACTAGAATACCTGAGAACTTGACTCTATGGACAACAGTTTATGCAGATGGCCAACATTTCCTCCCTGAAAACAGAGTTTTAGAAAACCAATAACATAATGACAAGGGATACTAACTGCAAAATTAACAATGTTAGAATGGTACAAATTTAGACAGATTGTAGGATGCAGTTATACCTGAAAAACTCTGCAACTCTTGTCTATATTCAAGGGCAGCCTTAATGAAGTATCTACCTAGTTAATCAACAATAAGACATGGGTCATTAGACTTGAAGGAGATTCCTATTCAGTAAAAGATCGTGAAGATTCAACTAACCGGAGGCATAGGAGTGCCATTATCAGTGTTAAGAAGCATCCCAGACTCGGGATCAACCTCAAAAAGATTAGCACGATTTTCATCATGGAAAAAACCTGGTTTTGCACTGCATGAAGGATTTCATATTTTCAATAATTAGAAGAATTGAGGCAGAAAAACTAGCCATTGACTATCAATCACCGATGAATTCCACATCAACATCAAACTGTTAACAGATGTAATATCGTCAAATTGATTTAAAGCATACACTTAAATTACTGACTAAATCAGTTACCAAATAATTATCCACTAAGCGGAAGAAATAACTACCAATTGAAAATATTTTGATCAAAAAATATAATCAATGTGTTTCTGGATTGTCTATTTCTTTCTTCTCAATTTGCATGAATGACAATTATTTTAAGGAAAAGAAAGAAAAAATATATAGTTCGCACTGTTTGAAAAGAGAGTCATGTGTCAAGAAGCTAATGACCTGCCAGTAATAACAACATCGAAGTATTGAAGCCAATCAAAATTGGTAGCAGAGCAGCAGCTATTCATGGTGTTTGGTCCACAGAGAAAGTTCATTACTATGTTTGTATAGTCCCACAAGCTGCACCAAATTCAATAGAGTTATTTAGGTATTCATTTAAGCACAGACATTGTACAACAGCTTCAGTCCATCACAAACATATTAATAGTGAAAGTTTTTGGGATAATACATTCGCAATTCAAAGAAAGGGAATTATACTGAAAAGCCAAGGGAGAAGTCTAACGAATAAGCATTAAAATATGCTTATTGAACTTGAACTCCTCACATCATATTTTAGAGCAACTAATGCAGTCACTAAGAACATAAATTTTTAAAGAGGAATGAAGTAATAATATATGAAAGCCTAAAAGAAGATATTTGCCAGTATCTTTTATTTTTCATTTTAATAAATCCAGGAAAAGTACTTGAGATATTTCAATCTTCTGAGAGCCAAGAAAATAGCAATTTGGCAACAGACATTGACTCCAAAACACCATTCACGTATATCAAAACTATTGAATTTCAACATGTACAACGTGGTTTGAAGCTCTGAAGTTTCTTTAAGACATTCATGTAGCATCAATTGATGCAATCTTCTGCAGCCACCTAGAAAGAAACTAGCGAAGATTATTCCATTTTTCTGATTTTAAGAGACATTGACTCCAAAACACTATGAATGTATATCAAAACCATTGAGTTTCCACAGGTATGAGGGTTTTCAAGCTCTTAAGTTTCTTAAAAGCATATTCAGGTAGCATCAATTGATGCAATCTTCTGCCTCTGCCTAGAAAGAAAATAGAGAATATTATTTCATTTTTCTGATTTACCCAGAGAAAAAGGTGTAACTCGCTCTTGGTAGGAAATGTTTCAAAGAATCTCTTCTTTTAGGTTCAAGTCAAAACCATGGAGGAATCATAAATAGCCCCCGTTTGGCCCCCATTAAAATTATAATTCATTTTTTCTCTCTTCCTATCAACCACACACTTTCCAATAAAATAATATTACACGTAAACCCAAAATAATTTCTTCTTTTTTAACCACACATTTATCAAAAAAAACACTATTCCAAAAATTACAATCTCAACTAATGACAAATAATGGGGGCCAAATGGGGGCATATTATCTTCAACAACTTTGCAGGGAGAAAAAAATAAAAAAAATAAAAAAAATAAAAATAAAAATAAAAATGCTACCTGTTCGTCACCAGAAATGTAGCACGGCCAGATTCTTTAATCATTTCTAGCATGGGAACAATGGAGGTATCCTCATTGATGTATCTGATACAATAATGAGAAAGTTATGATATATCAGTTTGGAAATTTGGCATTGGTGTTAAAATAACTGGAAAGCAGTTAATGAATTAACATTGCATGTTAGTTTGCAACACCAATATATATTACTGAAAATGATTAATGATGAACAAATTCCTTCCTAACTGGTCTAGACAAGGAGAATACGAGATGAGATTCACTGATGGTTTAGAACAAATTTCTAAATTTGTAGAAACAGGTAGGTTCTGGTGACACCCTCCCACTGTCACCAGCACCCCTCTCTAATTACAAAGAAAGCTAGTTTTAACATATGAAGAAAGAGATAGGTGCTTGTGACACCCTCCCATTTGCACCAGCACATCTCTCTAAATACAGAGAAAGCTAGTTTTAATATATGAAGACCCAGTGTTCAAGACCCAAAGTCCAATTTATTGATGGTTTAGAATAAGTTTTCCTTAATTTGTAGAAAGAGAGAGGTGCTAGTGACACCCTCCCATGGTCACTAACGCCTCTCTACATACAAAGACAGCTAGCTTTAATATATAAAGACCCAATGTTAAATTCATCGATGATTTAGAATAAATTTTCCTTATTTTGTAGAAAGAGAGAGTTCACCTGCACCTCTCTCTAATTACAGAGAAAGATAGTTTTAATATATGAAGACCCAGTGTTAAAAACCCAATGTTCAATTCTTGAGTTGGTTTATTATTGTTGGCACTGTGTTACTGTTATTATTATTAATATAAATTACAGGAAATAGGACAGAATAGGACAGAAGTTGAAACTATTACGAAAAATGTTACTGTAAGTAAATAGTAGTGAGGCATCCGGAAGGAATTGGAAGTTTTATTTTTGGAGAGGTTCCTTCCTGCTGGGCCATGTGGGATTTTATATCTTTATAATTTACAATTGTGTCACAGCAAAGGTGGTTCCATTCATAACTGGTTACCTATTTCATCAATAATATTTGTCTTTCCCTTCATAGCGCTTCCAATATAAAATTTTGCAAAGGGCGTCTATTATTATTATATTATTATAAAAGTGTTCATGTATCTTGAGAAGATTCATGCGGCAGCAACTATAAGCTGCCACTTTACATCACTTAATGATACTAAAATTTAAGAAGAAGACGACAATGCAATTGATGTTTGCATGCCACGTCCTTTCATTTGTGTACTACATGAGATCGGTTTTAAGGAAGACACATCCAATTTGATTTTGTTATTTGTAATCATACTTGCACAGACTTTCATTTACTTCTTTATCAAAGAAAAGTACGTTTTCAATACTGTCTATTTCACTGTTTCTGTGATATCTACAGTAGCACTAATATTTGATAAGGATTCAGCACCAACCACTCGTAACTTCATCGACAGAGTCCTCCAGGCCATTGGAGATAGTGGAGATGCAGTAGCACGGACGAAAGAAATGCCTCTTAGAATAAATGATTTGTTTGTTATTGGGCACCTTTTGTTCTGTAATAACAAATTTGGTGGCATTTTGTAATGAATGTTAAGTGTTGGATAAAACTTTATAGTGCAATTTTAGTTAATCTCTCGTCCTTCTTTTATCATTGCATTGATCATGGCAAACTTATTTTTGCCGTGGACAATGGTAGTAATATTAATACGAAGGTAACCATCTTAATTAAAAAAAAAAATAATAATAATAATAATAAATGAACAAATTCCTAATATAATCTGTAATATTTTGAAAATCGACCCGAACATCAGCCCAAAAAAGATTTAGGGTCAAGGTTCAACTGGGGTCAAATCGATGTCGAACCAAACACCAAAATTGAGCCCATGTTTGGTAGAAATTTAAATTTAATTTTAATCTAAATCAAAATCAACAACTAATTTTAAAAATACATTTTATGAGACCCACAACATTTCAACCTCATATTTCATTAACTTTTATCAAAATTTATTAAAAGTCTGATTTTAATCCTCATCAAACAAGGACAAAGTAAATAAATACACTCACAAACTATAAAGTATTATAACAATAATAGATTTTAAAATTTTAGTATTACTAATTCAAAGTAAATATAATTCCATGTTTGTTAATTAGATTTATTATCATATAATTTGTTTTAAAACTTCAAAAAGTAATGATCAATGTATCCAAATAATTTGTTTTGTTCAAACTGAAATTGTTTTTGCCTATATATACTTTGCTGGGGACCATTTAATCTTTGTTCAAATAGTTTCAATTGTTTGTTTGACAATTGGATATAGTCTTTTGTCCCACGTCGAAAGTTGAATATGGCAGTGGAGGGAGAAATGTCTTTAAAAGGAAAAGCACTTGGAACAAATCTTAATTGGGCCTGTAATTTTGAGCCCATGAAAATAGTTGAAATTTTTTTTAAAAAGAAACTTATTAACCAGTAAAACCTTTTTTGGTTCATAGTTAAATCGCCCGGTTCTATGGTTTGTTGACTGGGTTTTCATTTTCTGGCTATTATATGATGACCGGACTGGATTTAAGGCCAGTTCACGGTTTATTTGTTGAACCGGATAGTTCAGTCCAATTTTTATAACATTGATAGTCTTTTAATAATTGGTGAACTGAAACATCTTAGTAGCAAGAGGAAAAGAAAGTTGAATTATCAACCCCTTTTAAGAAACTATCTACCCCCATTTATTATTAAATCAGACAATAGTATTTATTAATTAGTAATTATAAATAAATTATGAGAATTTTCATATCAGTATCATATGCACAAGTATGAACAGAATAACTTGTGAATTTTAGGTACAGGATAGTAGCATGCATCACCAAGCTATTACTGAATCAGCAGCCAGTTCCTTGCATACCCATCCTCACATTTGGTTTACTAATTTTTCATATATAATTTTAGCTATTATAGCATGACAAAAATGCCCAAAGAAATCATTAAACATAAATCTTATATTTGCTGAAAAATTATGCACCTTTTCCAATTCCTTACCTTGCAAAGTGGTATCCATTTACTAAATGCTAGCATGCGAATACTCCACAAAAATTATCATAGGATAAGGATGTCCAACTACTTATTCATTCTAAAACTCTCTTAATTAGCACTACATGGTTCTAAAAAGTTAACAAGCTGCAAAACTGCATTTTGAAGAAGTTACAATACCTTCCAGGATCTTTTGCAACCATCTTCTTTAAAGTACCATCACGGTGGCACAAATCGACCGCTGCTCGAACATCTTTGTATATTCGAGAGTAGCTGCAATAAAATTAGAGAAAAAACATAACACCAATTAAAGTGGGATAATTAGGAAAGAAACTCCAAGGAGTAAGTAAGACCATATGTTTGTATTCAGCATAACAAAGAAATTGATAGTTGCTACTTTCCAACAAACTTCTCAATCCTGATTGTTCAAGTAATTTATTTGCCAAAATGGTACCCAAAACACCAGAAAAGGTACAACGTTTAGAATCAGTAACACGAAGTGCAAAATTGCAAGATATACAATCCGATGTTCAGTAATACGCTTTTATCTGTAATGTGGAAGGATTTTCAAAGATTTCAAGCCTATTTTCCTCGAGCGTGTTCAGAAAATATACTTTAGATATTATTCAGCTGTTGGACCAGTTATTACCTCAAATAAGGTGAAGAGAATTAACTACTGTAACCCAATGTATTAAAGAATTGATAATGCTCTTACTCTGCCGAAACTTTTCCTGGATTATTATCCTTGAAGTCAATAAGCTGTGCAAATAAGTAAGCTTCAGCCAAAGAGAAAAGGGTATCGATGAGAGCATAGTCAGGTTCATCAAACGAGTCGCGCGTCAAATTACTTCCATATGTAGCAACTTTATCTTCTTTCGACATCTCTCTAAATCCATGATAAGCTACTTTGACGTACTTGTGTCGGTCCATCTATGAATGATACAACCAACACAGTCTAATTTACAAGTTATATCCAAACAAAAAGAAAATTACAGAAAGATTAAGTTACGATATAGAACACGAACCTTCAATATATTGCCTCTCTTCTTATCAAGAACTAATCCTCTGACCATGTATTTCCAATCAAAAGTCCATTCCAACAACTATAGAAGACCACTCAAGTTAATAAGCTATTAATATTCAGATAAAAAAACGAAATAACAATTAGCAAAGAGTAAATATAATCCAAATTTGTGAAACATTAGGTAAGTTCTCTATATTTTTGGTTCATTTCTTTTTTTTTTTTTTTTTTTTTTTCTCTCTCTTTGCTTTTTCTTTTGAGTGGGATTCATATTTAGTAGTGTAGAAAGATGCAACAAGGACAAATAGATTCAATTACTGACTTCATCGTAGACAATCACAATAGCTTAAACTTGGTGGGATATTAATGGCTTTCAATTTTCGTCATTTCTTAATAAACATCTTCTTGGTACGATAGAACAGTCCAAAATGTAGACAAACCTCTGAAGGGTACTGCAAATCATAAACCAGCTTTCTAACTGTGCCTTCATATGCAAGTGATTCAAAAGTCTCAGGTTTGTACTGAGCCAAAGTATAGTCCATATCAAATCCGACAGCAACGATGTTCTTCATGTTCAAAGACCTATTACAGAATATCTGCTTTCCAATATCAATTTTTTGTCCTCCTTCAGGAGATGACCATATATAGGGATTCTGACCACGATCACTGCAATCAGTTCTCTCAGGTGGCAATGTTTTTCCATCTGCACCCATGTCATCCATCGTATTACTGAAATGAAGATTATTGCCTGATGGTAGTCAACAAAAAAAAAGGGGAATGATATGTAAGAATAGTTTTGAAAGTTATGCCGCACTAGTTTGAGAACTCAAATCGCCAATATATCCGGAAAAAAAAAAGTTGGCAAAAGGACTAGCTATTTAGTGGTAATCCAGAACTATACTAGGCACACTTGCCTGCTGGACCGTATCAAGAGCATGTATGGCTAATCTTAAAAGGTGCTTTTTCCATGTATGTCCACTGTTGTTTAAGAGCATACATGTTGCACTCCCTAATTTCAAGTTATTACTTTCTGATTTAAAATGATAATACACTCCCTGTGCATTATGCAATGATTAATAAAATATTTGATTACCTTTACAAAAAAAATGTTGCACAGTTTTTATGCATTTTTAACTGCAAACGTTGAAGCAAAGTTTATAATCAAGTTAATCACCAGCGATAAGCAACTTATGGCATATCTGGTAAGGTGGGCTGATGGGTATTGGACGGTATTAAAGAAGAAATAGAAGTTACAATCTCGTTTATGGTATATTCCGGGTCATGTCCAATATTGCATATCAAACGTGCTTTAGTGTATATCAACAAGTATGGAAACAGCATAGATTTTTTCATACGTTGAAAAGCCTCTAAAAGATATCAGATACAGATATTGTCTTCATCAATAATTAAGATATTTTTATGGAATATGTGGTTAAAATGCCTATATTTACCTAGTGGAGAATCAATTAGTATTAAAAATTCCAGTGTAAACAAAGACAAAAGCATTTTATACAAAAACTTTGCACATAGGCAATGATGAATCAACATGGTCATAATTTCTAGTTTTGAATAGTGAATAAGAAAACATATTTATCCTATATGCAACAAGTCTGCTAATTGTGCGACCAAAATACATGCCAAATTAATGGTTCAAGCTTTTAATATAGGATAAACTAAAATATTCGCCAGTACAAAATATTAAAGCTCGCATTGGGTGGACACTGGGGGACGACAAGTGTAAAATCAATAGAACAAACTGAGGTTGTAGCAAATAAGAAACTCCGATGTTATATGTGTCCACAAATGGAGTTTATCAGAGAGTGTGTAGGCTCAATCTTTACTTTGTACATTTGAGTGATAAATTATACTCTAATTATAAGTATTTCCAGATTAGTTACTCCCCATATTTCCCCTGCATTAAGTAAACTTCAATACAAGACATCAAATCTTGGCAATTTCACACTTCGATATTCCAATTAATAACAGCACAAAAAAATGAGTGGCAAAACAAGACGCATATTCTCCAGTTATAAAACCAATTGTTTGTTATTAAGGAACAAGAACCCAAAATTAATCAAATCAAACACAAGGGTAAAGGACTCCTTCCAGCACCATGGCGCCTTCCATTCAATAATCATTGTATGTATACCCTCCAGCACCATGTTATGTTCCAACTTCTAAGCCTATACTCCAAGGATGACACAGGTTTCATCAAAGTAAATGTTGACTATATCGAGTTCCTACACAAACATCTTCTTACTCCATTACTAAAAAACCTCATCCTCATATTTCATTCTATATTCTACAGCATAAAAACTGATGGAACAAAATTATATGTAATAACTATGATAGTAAGAGCTGGACCATAATGCATTCCACCATACCTTCAAAAATAAGGCATGCAGTTCCAAAATGGAACTCAAATAATAAGTCAGGCAAATTAAGACAGGAGACTAATTCATCCACATTCATTTGTACTATTCAGTCACTTCCACCAATGTGCACCAAAACATGCCTTGATGGTCGCATAGAATTACATTTAACAAATATGATAGTAAAAGAAAGAAATCAATGTTTTCCAACATACCTGACATCACAAAACAAAATATTATATAATTTATATTCTCCAAGTACAAAACATCAAAAATAGGCGTGGCAGTTCAAAATCTTTTCTTACCCAGAAACCTTTTTCAAGTTTGCACTCTGAAACAACTTCAAGAATGATAATCGCCAAAATCTACCTAAGAATGCAAGATTTTTCCAAAACTGAGAAAAGAAAAGTGATTTTTCGTAGGAATTAATCATGCATGTTGAAGATAAATCAAATAAGATAACATGCAAAGTAAAAATTCGTTAAATAGTAAAAAAGATTATCCTCTCCCCAGAATTAGAAAAATCAAGAAAAGGGCAAAGATAAAGACAACATACACGTTCAAGATTGATCCAGCAAAATCACAAACCTTTGCAACTATTCACTTTCCTTATACTCGGCAATCGACCCGAAAGAGCAGACGACAAAATCCCGGAATTGAATAAAATTCTTGAAGAGGACGAAAAGGAAAACGAAAAGGGCTCAAGAATATGATTGGGATTTGGAGAAGAAAATAGGGAAACGCAAATGGAAAATGAGCGCCCCTTGGGGATACGCATCCTGTATTTATAGAGCCATTTTGGTAAGCGCGAAATGCTAATAAAACCCCTCAAATTCCAACGGAATATAGAATGCGATACCCGTATAGAAACTAAATGCGCTTAACGTCTTCACCTAAAATTCTTTTGCTTTTCATTCTTAGGGAAACAATTATTAAGGAATTTCACTCCTCATTTGGCAAAAAAAGGAATCGAATTCCTCCAACAACCACAACTGGAAAAAAAAAAAAATGGGCCACGTGACAGGCGATAACTTGCAGCTCGGTGGAAAGCGAAAGCGGTGGATTTTGTGTAATATTTATAATGTAACAGTAAAAATGGCAGCGGGATGGGGAAGAAGAATGAAGCGCACGCAGAACGTATTTTAGCATGTGGCAGAAATTTGTTCTTATTTTTTGGAATATATATATATACATTTTTATTTTTTTTTTGAGGCGAATATTTTTTTCTAAAATAAAACAATGGCCTTAATTTTTGCTCTATCCATTTTAATATAGTTCATTGTATGGACTCTAAATATCCCTTTGACTGTTTTTATGGATTATCCCAACTTAGTCAGACTAATTTTCTGGACCACCAGCCACAGACCCCTTGGGTTATGTTCAAGCTGACCAGGATTCTGGATTATACACTTTTAAAAATAAATTTGGTTCGACTTTTCATTAATTTTAGCCTATGTTTGATTTAGTTAAAAATTATTTTTTAAATTTTTTTATTAAAATCTGTTAAAATATTTGATTAAAAGAATTGTGTATTTCATGAAATGTGTAGTTGAAAATAAGAGCTTGTTAAGGTCTTAATCGCAATTGTTTATACAACTTATTTTAAATTTAAACTTTATTTATGAATACACATTTTAGCAATACTTTTTGGGAAGGACCGTGCTATACGTACCAAATGCCATACATAATGGCTTACCACATGGTTTGTAGGTAAGCCATTATGTATCTCATTTGGTACACCAAGTATTATTCTTTTTGGAATTGCTAGTGGTACATAATTTAGTGTACATAAGGGTATCCACCCCCTAACATGGGGGTGAGACCCATTTAAAGAAAATATTTTTTATTCACTCACCTCCATGTGAAATGGTGGATACCCTTAAGTATATCAAATTATGTACAACTAGAAATATCCTACTTTTTTATGTTACTTACCATTTTAGAAGAGAAATTATGAGAAAGCGAGAGTCAATGTTGAAAATAATATTCGTATCTAAACAGCCTCTTTTATATCAAATTTAATGAAAATACTTTACCTTTTCCCGTCGATGAGATGATTGACTACTATAATCACTAAATCAGTCTCGATAAAAAAAATTGGTGAGATTGTCAAAATTCATTTACTTTAAACTCGTTTTCAACCACATAATTTTTAAATTAAATAACTTTGCACGTGAACTCATATTTTTTTTTTATTTTTCAACCACACATTTTTCAAAAATATCAATTTTCACAAAATTAATTATGAAATGTACATCAAGCCTATCCTTAGTATAATGTGAATAATTATTTTTTTTTCCTTATTAATTCAGCATAAATAACCAGATGTATAAGAAAAAAAACTAGTTTTGGGGCCAAAACTAGTTTCTCTACTAGCAACTTAGAAAGCACGAATGGAGAAGGGAATATTCTAATAATAATTCTAAATATTTTTTTTGCAGTATTAATTGAGGCAGTCTCGATTGTAAAATAGACTTTTCAAGTGGAATTAAATTCATTGACTCTATCAAGAGTCAATGGATTTAAAATTAATCAACAATAAAAATTAAATTGATGGATAAGTGCGAAATTTCGATGTAAACTAATCAATTTGAAGTGAATCGGTCGATTTTAAAAATGAGTTCTAAATAATAAATATTCATTTTTCTCTTATACATAACCGAATTGCATTTCGAACAAGTGGGTTTGATAGGATTCTCTTATAGCATATCATTTAATTGACTATGCTATGTGGATAAAGAGTCCCTTTCTCAGTGCTCTTTGTTTCGTATCTTAGTGATTTCTTTGGATTTTTTTTTGTAGATAGGCCGGATTTAAAAAAAGGTGATATCCATTTGATTCTTGGATTCGGCGATTTTTGCTTCGAACCCTAGTTACACGTGTTATGTGTGCCATCATTTTTTTTACTCTGTCCCTTTTACCTATTCGGAAATATATTTAATTAAAATTATCTTATTATGTATATTGGTGTTGATACAAGATCATTATAAATTCATTGTTGGGGGTGTTTAAAAGAATATAGTAAGTGGCCACTAAATTACTTTTAAACACAAGTATACTATCAATTTGGATGATGAGCAAAGGTTGCGAATGTTAGAACGTTATTTTATCACGTCTTTTAACATGGATTCTTGTACGTTAAGTTGTGAAACTAATTATTGTTTTCGTTCGAAGCCAGTGCGTGAATTGCTGCATCGGTAGAAAATAATGTAATTTCACATTGAGACAAACGCATAAATATTGTGTTTTCTTGAATGTCTATTTTTCTTTGTGCGAATTCATCGCTCTCTATAGAATAGAATTATGTTTCTAATCTTCAATAATTGGTACCAAAGCTTTTTTTTATTCATAGCAAGACTGACGAAGAAAAATGTTATTAGGTGCTACAAGTTCAAATCAAGGATTATTTGGATATAAAAAATAAAATAAAATTATACCATCTCCTTTTGAATGAAAAACCGGAAGGAATGAAGGACGATGAATGGAATCTCCTTGATATTCAGTTACTTGGTGTTATCCGATTAACACCTTTGAAGAACGTTGGTGACGATATGGCTATGGAGAAAACCATAACGAAGTTGATGAAGTTATTATCCAATAAGTGTGAGAAGTCATCTACGTATAGAGGTGGCAAATGAGCTAAGCCGCTCGTGCTCGTCAGCTCGCCCGCTCGGCTTGTACTGTTCACGCCCACGAGCCGCTCGGGCTCGTAAAAAAAGAGCCCGGGCCGGAGCCGAACGGGGTGGCTCGTGTGACGAGCTGTAGACGAGCCGGCTCATGGGCTCGCCCAACACGAGCCCACGAGCCAGCATGTGACTCGCGGGAAAACACGAGCCATGAGCCGCGAGCTCGTGCTCGTGTAATTTATTAATAATAATAATAATAATAATAATAATAATAATAATAAGTGGACAAGCCACAAGCCGAGCGGCTCGTGGCTCGTCCACAATAAAATAAATAAATAAATAAATAAAAATAAAAATTCAGTGACCAGAACGGTCACTGAATTTTTGGTCCTCCACGTTTTTTTTTATAAATACCCATTTGGTTCA
>CAIGRO010252951.1:9090-31981 GCA_903798355.1 Fraxinus baroniana
GGGGGGGGGGGGGGGGGGGGCGCACAATTGCAGTTGGAATAGCATAAGAAACTCATAGATTTTCATCCTTCTCGTACGCACAACAATCAAACATTTTACATTTTAGGTGAAATTAATCAAATGAGGTAAATATGAAAATAACCTAAATCACCATTGAACCAAAATTTACAAATCCGCTAAAGTGGAAAAAAGTTAGAGAAACATTACCCCGAGTTTGGGATTAAGCGGGGGATTAACATCCCCAAACAAATACTTAAAAAATCCCTCAAGATTGAGTCCGTGGCGATGAAATATGTTGAGGTGCCTCGACTCGTGGAGGCTATTCATGATATCCTGGGCATCAGCAACCGTGGCATTCTCCTCTTTCTGGACCTCGACGAGGAAGCGCTGCAGCTGATCGACACCCATTACGCCGTTATCCGAGTACTGCTCAAATAGGGCCTTGATGTCGTCCGGCGCCTCGGCCGCAGCCATGCGGAACCGGCGGCGGAAGCAGAAGCACACTTTGTAAGTCTGCTTCGACATTTGATGAGAATCGAATTGTAGAGAAATGAGGGGAAATTGAGGAAAATTTTGGTTTGCTTTTAGAGAAAGGAAGGTATTATGGTTTTTTAAGGCGGCATAGAGGATAATGTTGCTGTGGGACCTCCACATGCGCCAGCTAAGGCAGTTGGTGTCTCTTTGTTTGGTTTAGATAAACATGCGATTATGTACACAAGACTATTGGATTGTAATTAAAGTCGATTTTTGTATGTTTTAGGATAATTAGCTCGAGCTTGAGCTACTACATTGGAAGTATTGATGTGAAGATTCGAAACGTTCGATGAACAAGAATGGAAAATAGATGATGTATCTTGCAAGAATATTCATTGCTAAAGAAAGAAAAAATTGAATTGGACGAATTTTGGAGCACATATTTCTTGCTTAAGCAAGAGCAAAAAAATGGGATTTCCCGCTTAAGCGAAAAGGATTTTTCTTTTCTTCTTCTGTTTTTTAGCTTTTAGGCAAAATTCTAAGGTGCAGAATTATTCTGTTTTTTAGCTTTTAGGCAAAAATGTGCAGAATTATTATTCTTGAAGCGAAATTAAAAGTCTATACCTATATGTACAAAAGATATTGGAGGGAGCTGGGTTTTTTTTTTTAAAAAAAAAAAAAAGAAGAAGAAGATAACCTTGAAGAATTCAAGTTCATGCAAGAAGACTCTACAATTATCTCTCTCTTTTAAGGTCCCGTTATATCTTTCTATTCTTGTATATGTGTTTTTGTAACTCAAGAATACTAGGCTAAATTAATAAGCATAGAATGATGATGAAACATCATTTTTTAAGCTTTATTAATGAAGTCTTGTTTTTTACTCTTAAGCATTTGGTTAATCTGAATGATTGCTATTGGTTTCATGTCTTCAATTGTTGGTCCATCAATTTAAATCATTTTGGCTAAATATATATATATATATATATATATATATATATATTGCCATAATATGTAAATAATTCACAAAACATAACCTATATTTAAGGGAAAAAAAAATGGGAATGGAAAATGACTCGATGCAACGACCAGTACTCAACATTAAAAAAATTTCTTTTAAGGAACCAATTGAAATATTCTTACAGAAACATTAAGATCGTCATTAAGAATGCATGTTTGGCCAGGCTTAAAAGTCAGCTTTAAAAAAATCATTTGCTCGACATTTTTTGAACTTAGCCCGACATGCTGCAAGTCCTTGTGCTCAAATTTGCTAAATGGAATGGACAGTGTTTCACAAAAAATTAACCAAGGAGCATAGTTTTACCTTAAAAAGTTAGTTACCAATGAAAAGTAACTTGTGAAACATCCATACAACAAAACGAGTTTCTTCCTTTCTGTTTCCAAAATTATCAACTGTACAATAGAGAAATCGAAGTGAACACAAGTTACGTCTCAATGGATCATTCGAACTTGAACCGCATTAGAAGCCTCACGGATTTGAATTTCTGACCCTTTTTGTCATATAACGGGACAGCCCTTATGCCAGGTCTCAATTCTGAGACGGGCAAACACGTTTGCCCTCCAAAATCATCCTTATCGGACATATCATATTCACGTACTTCTATCCGTAGTAAAGCCAGCTCTGGAATTCTCAGTGGGAATATAAATTCTTCATTCCAATTAGGTCCCCAATCATCTTCAATTATCCTTGTTTTTCTCTTGGCAGCATCTGCCGGCACGCCTATTATGTGAACCTGCCATTCCAATTCACTAAGAGCTCAAAAATATTGACTATCAACCTGACAAGCTAAATGTACTAAGTTCTACTGCCCTTGAAACTTGTGGACTAATGTGTAATGGCAGAAAGGATGTCATACATTTCTTGCACATTTGAAGTTAGTGCAAGGAAAAAACAGCACTTGGAAATGTCACTTAAGGGCCTTCTTCTTAAGGAAGACGAGGCTCCCCCTCTCTCCCAGCAGTGCAACCATAATATGGCTGCTCCAGGAGCAACTTGTATGATTCGTGTATGAACTTGTAAAACTTCAGGCAGCAAATTGCTATTATAAACCAACAACAACAAAACAAGCCTTATTAACTTTATGCATCAGCATGGTATTGGGAATTTTTCCAACTCCACTATAGATTGGAATGTTAGATATTCGAAGTGAGGTGCTACACGTGTAAGAGGATGAGAAAGCCAATTGACCAAGATGGAATTTTCAGTCATGGAATTGTTTGGGTGAGTTGGGTATTATATGGTTCATAAAATAGTTCATCGAGATCCTAACTAGTAAAAATACACCAGATGTATGGAGTAAATGTATCATCGTTCCTATTTATAAGAATAAAAGAGATATCCAAGGTTTTACCATCCGTTGTTTCTAAAATATCAGTAGTATAAATTAGTAATCTCAAATATACGATCGGCTACGCTTTTAATTTTACCAAAAGAAAAGGTCCAACCAAGAAGCAATTCTTCCTAGGCCTCTAAATAGGCAAGGGAATCTCGTAGTGTCATTAAGGATACTGCCAGGAGAGCTCTGCACGGTATATACAGTGGTACCAGCCTTAGAATATAGAATTTCAGAAGCTAAAAGCCATATACCAAACATTCAATAACATTTGGTGAACCATTTAATGCTAGTTAATGCATATACACAGCTTCAGAATTCAATTCACTTTCTCATTATTATAATCTTTCACTAAACTACTAAAGATACTCCTACTGACCTTCGTGTAGAAGTCTGGTGGTGAAAATGAATCAAAGTGCGTATGACTGAAATCCAAACGCCATCCGTCTCCCATGTACACAGTCACCTGTCAAGTAAAATGGCTGCTAAAATTATACTATCAGACCAATGAACTCTTCAATGCCAACATTTTACTCACCTTTAAAGTTTGTCTCACCGGCCATGGTAATTTTGGATCAAATACCTCATTGCTTCGGGATGTCTTCATAAGTAAATCAGGTTTCTTCACATAACCACAACCTCCATTGGATCTAAACATTCCGTGCATCATCCAGAGAAATTTTCCATATCCCTGTTAGATAAAAACATGATAAAAATCCAACTGAAATTACAAGCTTATTTGGACATAAGCTAGCGAAAACGTATACTGGTTGATCCTTGTAACGCAAATAAAAAAGTATCTAAGAAATGTTATTGAGCCTCATTTTTTGTGTAGAATGCATTTTGGAATAGTAGATTAATGAGAATGTGTGATAAAAAATGAAGGAAAAGGATTGTGTGTAATATTATTTTATTGAAAAATATGTGGTTGAAAAGAAGAGAGAAAAATATATTTTAATAAAAATGGGGATCTATAGCCTGTTTGGGCCGGATTTTAATATGAATTTAGTCTAAATCAAAGTCAAACACTCAATATAAATCACATCTTTCATGGGTCCCACATCTTTTCAACCACACATTTCAAAAACTTCTATCATAATCCACTTAAAATCTGATTTTAATCTATACCAAACACCCTCTTAATAAGGTCTGAATAGTAAAATTATAATCTTTTTTAAGTTTGGGTGGATGCTACTGGTTAATATGACTTCAGGTTGTGCTTTTTTAGCTACTACTAACTAGATCAATATATTCATATATCAATAAAGTACATAATGATTTAATAGTCAAAATTTCTCTGATTTTATGCTCCAAATTTCACAAAAGTAGGCTTCAAATGTCCTTGACATGTTGAGACTGTGTCCCTTTAAAATACGTGCTCCAAAAACTGAACCATACCACATTCAAACCCCCCTAGCAACCACCCATCCCCAACCAACACCGGGAGGCAAGTTACTCAAATGAAAGAAAATATATAAAGAATACAGCCACCGGTAGTTACAAAATGTGGATGTGCAGGGTGGATAAAAAAGAAAACGTCCTAACAAGAATAGGGGAAAGGTAAACCATAAGATCAAAGCAACAACCCCAACCTCACACTCTCACGCATGATACACCCAAAAAATGACCAAGAGAAGAAAGGTGAAACAGTCCAGTGCAACGAGAAAATGATCTACAGAAGTGTTCTGGTCACTTGCTCTTTTGCCAATATTTGAACCCAATAACTCATGCAAATTCAAAAACTACAATGTTTCTATCTAATAATAATTTATTTCCCGAAATGTCAATCTTGACTAAGGGTAAAATAAATTGGGAACGGAAAAACATCCTTTCTTTTGCCAATAAAAAGTAAAAGGCTAAAGGTAAGTATAATGTAATTTCCAACTAGTGTTATAAATCATCCCACTACCACAAGCCAATTTAATATACCAGGGTGATAGAAAACACATCAAACTGCAGCCAAACACAAAGCATAACTGTCATGGTACATGTGATGCCAAGGTTTCTACACTAACCTGCATATTGAAGGCAACCATCTGAGCTCCATGCATCCATCCAGTAATTGGCTTAAAATTTGTTGAAGTTACTCGTGTTCCCTTAGGAAACACTCTCAGAATATTCTTTTGGGTGAACCTTCAAAATGATATGGAAAATTAAAAGAAAAAAATTGTCAATCATGACAGTCTTCAAAATACAAGAATTGGCTTATAATGATGCCTATTGAAAATGATTGTGCAATGTAATGAAAAAGTATTTGTGTAACTAAAAACTACCTCACGACATCCTTTCCGTGAGATGATGCAGCTTTTTCAAGTACTTGTTCGCTCAAACTAAGTCGATTAACTTTATCAATTCTGGTTCTTAATGAATGCCTCAGGCTACTTTTTGCCTTGCCAGCATGAATTGCAATCAGACGCTTGTATTGTGGTGCTGCCGGGCTGCCTGATTTTTGTTGATAGCTGTCATTGTCTTCGTCATCTTGATCACTATCACTCTGATGTTAAGATGAAAATAAAGCAGATTAGCATCTTAACTGAAAACAGATTAAAATAACTCTTTTATCTTTTTTTGCCTGCTTTTTACCTTGTAATCAGCTTTGGTTTCAGCTAGGTCATCGTCAAAGTCCTCCATCGATAAGGAAGTTTCTTGATCCTTGATATTCTTTGATTCAAGGTACTCTTTGGGTGGTTTGGTTGAGAGAATGATTTTATGCTTTAACTCTTCAGGTGAAGGAAATTCTTCCAAGCATCCAGACTCAGGGTAGTACAGCATATCTCCAAAAATTTGCATAACCATCTAGAACAAACAAAAAAAATAAAAAAATAAAAAACAAATAAAAGGAAGTTCCTTTCCCAGTTCGTAAATGAAAATTACTTCCAAAATGTAGTCCGTAAGGGTGAAAAAAAACTAACCTCTGCAACTTTAGCCTGAAGCTCTGGTGTAAGGTGATCCTCTAAAGTAATTATAACAGGGTAGGGAGATTTAACAAAAGCATGTTCTTTAATAGACTTCAAGCATTTGGGAAGGAGCACTGGAGTTGTTAGGGTTCTGCAAGTGATTCAATAGAGTATAGAATTCATACTGAAATTTATACAAATAGGGTGCAATTCACAAACACGTTATGCAGAATCTTTCTAGTAAAGGAAATGTGGCTTTTATAATCACTTCCATGAGATAAAGCCTCTTGATAAATTGCTGCAAAATGGAAGCATAAACATAAATAAAAGAATATAGATTCTTACCATACCTTCCATGAAGAACATGCACATTATCCTTTGCAGAATTCGGCCACAAATCAAGTTCTATTCCCCTC
The DNA here is from genome assembly GCA_903798355.1 of Fraxinus baroniana. Classification (NCBI taxonomy): domain Eukaryota; kingdom Viridiplantae; phylum Streptophyta; class Magnoliopsida; order Lamiales; family Oleaceae; genus Fraxinus; species Fraxinus baroniana. The sequence goes on from CAIGRO010252951.1 coordinate 15,229, forward strand.
ACTCCATTTTCTAGAGCTTTTATGATTGGGGTTTCACTACAATCACTGCTCAATTGATTTCCAGTTAAGTAGGAATTGTGACCTGTATATATAAAATAATGTTGCAATGGAGCAGCCATATCATGGTGTACCTGGAATTGTAAACAAAGCCAAGGTAAATCTGAACTCATTCTACTCAAAAAGTCTGAATTAATTCTGTTTAAATTCTAATTCTTTTCTACTGGAAATGATTAAACAGCCATTCAATTAATTGACTCATATAAAATGCATTCTACAATCTAAAAAATGCCTCAACTGCGGGTTGTCTGAAGAAAAGGTATGATAATATATGCTAAACTTAACAAAGTAAGAACGTAAACTCAGGTGGAATCCAAGTATTTCTTCAACTGCAACTAACAATTACTATCTACTTATTCAATGAAGCCTTTTTCAAGAGAACAGCTGATGGAAAGTTTCACCAGAATTTGGGAAAAAGATTCCCTTCCCCCTGTTTAATTAACTTAGCCCTTGTTTGGCAACCATTCTTTCTCATTCTTTCTTTGCCATAGTCATTTCCCACCGCACATGCTCGTAATAAAAGATTCTTTACGTAAACCCAAAACTTTTCCTTACTTTTTAACCACATATTCTCCCAAAATTTACTATTCATAAACTCGTTCTTTCCCAAAAAAAAAAAAAAAAAAAAAAAAAAAATGCATCAAACAGGGGCTTAGTATGGCTGTTAGTAAAAAAAAACTCTCAACTAACCTAGATTGGTAAAATATTATAACTCTTGAAACATAAAAACTCTGGGAAAACAAAATTTCAAGACGGGTTAAAAAAGAAAATAGTCGAGTTACTGGTTAAGAGTCATGTATACTTAGACGGATCTTTTCGACTGTATAAGCAACCGTTGGGCCTAGAAACGAGGTACAGTATATTTATCATCCTAGCGGAAGAAGTGCTTCCTCTCTCATTATCTGAATTTCACCAAAAATGGATCTCTCTCTATTTCTAACTACTAAATTCTTGGAAGAATATTCTACTGAGCTATCTCATTCATCTTCCAGTGGTTCTATTAGCTCGTTATTTATTTGTTTGAGATGGATTTCTAGCTGTTACCAAATGATTTGAACACAATATAAACCATTCAAAAGCTGTTTCTACCTTCTCTATCTGCCTGATAAAACATTTTCATCAAAAAAAATGAAAATTGATGGTCATTTATTCCATTCCTCTATCAAAAACCCATAAATGCCCTGGTTTATAGTAATACTTGATAAGTCAACAATTATACCCCTGACGGAAATTATTAGCACTACTAGATCGTTATGAAATATTCAGAGGCTCAGAAATCCTATTCGAGTACTCCTACAACCATCGAACAAATGTAAATTACTTCAAATATTTCGCAGATACAAAATCACTAGAAAACATTAAACAAATGTAAAAAAGACCTGAGGTTTAATAGGGCCATTAAGATCATCCTCGAAGAGAAAATAAAAGAAGTCGTCGAGGGTAAGGCCGGGGCGCCAGGCAGTGTGATGGCAGCGCTGGAAGATCTGTTCTGTGATCCTTTCGGCATCAGAAAAAGTACTATCTTCCTCCTTTTGATACTCGATAAGGAACTTCAGCAGCTGATCTGACGTCATGTATGGCTCATTGGGACCCATGTCCGAGTACCGGAGAAACGCCTCCTTCACGTCCAGCGGTGGCTCCTTCTCGCTGATCTTGAACTTCCGGTTGAAACAACCAAACATTTTGTAGTAATTATAGCTGCCCATGTTATCAGATCTTGATATTCTTCGATTTCTCCCTCAAAACACGATGACTTCGAATTATTTTTATATCATAACATGTTGGATGATCATGATCCGAAATTTTGAATGGTTCTCCCCTGGAATGAATTATTTTTATATCATAACATGTTGGAGAAAAAACTAAAAAAAAAAATTAAAAAAAAAAAAAAAAAAAAAAAAGGTTGAAAATGGGGAACGGGAGAAAGAGTCCTAGAATTAAGGAGTTTTTGAAGCTGGGTCGTTGTATCATGTATATGACTTTCCCGCCATTTTTATGATTTTGGTCCATCAAACTTGGAATTTATGAACAATTGCATAATTAATATCTTATATTTGAAAATAATTACTCCCTGTTAATGAAATTAATCATCTAAAATAGCTTTTTAATAAACTAACCTTGATTAATGTTTGAAAATTAATTTTTAATAAATAAAAATCTTTGGAAAAAGTTTTTAAAGAGATATTTAATCAACTTTCTATAAAAACTTTTCTGTTAGATGAAATATTTTTATAAAATTAATCGATGATCCAAAATCAACTTTTGAATCTCAAAACATCATTTGACTTCTCAAACACTATACCAAACGAGCATTTAATATCTTAAAATCAAGTTGCGTGAATATTTTAGCTTATCAAAGACTCGATTGAAAAATGTATACTCAATGAAATGAACGCTACCGTGTAATTATTAATTATTTAAAAGCGAGTGTAAAATTAGTTGCTTTGCTTTCAAAGTCTTTGGACAATTAGTCAATTATATGTTACAATCATCATTAATTGTTAATAATTTGTAGTAAATATCTTGTTGATTTCGTGTAACCTTAGCTTCATAGAGTCTTTGGACAAATAGTGAGCTATATCGTTGCATTACTATTGTATTTAAAACATTGTAAATTGAGATAATCTTTCCAGTAATATTATTTATCGTCATTGGTAATAAGTATCAGTTTAAGTGACAATTACATGACAATAAATAATAGATTCATTTAAATATAAAGTCACGCAATTCATTTAAATCAACCTATAAAATGTAGTGATCACTGATGCTTGATAGCATTATTCTAAATTTTGTCATACTAAAATAGATTCTTGGTTCCGTCACTGATAAATTCATTATTTACAAATTTTCCATTTTTAAAAAATTAGAAGTATATTATTTATCAATTCCATGTTTGAAATGCACGTGAACACAAGTAGAATATTGTTGTGCATGTTGAATGTTTTTGGAGAGATAAAATAGACAAAATAATTTATTTTTTTAAATAAATAAAAAAGAAAATAAATAATTAAGAAGTAATAATATTGGAGATACATATTGAGATTTATGATAATATTTTCTTCTACTGCTATGAGATTAGGCATACCTCACATTTAAAATACCACGACAACCTTCTTTATTTCTAGTTTTGAGAATGTTCACTATCCGACTTATGTAAAATGATATTAATATACTTTAAGCTTTAACGAACTAAAATGATTTTTTCTACAATTAATTGTAGTTAATTGGCCCAAAGTGCAGTAAAAAATAAATTGACATGTCATATATATACAACTTGTTGACATAGTTCAAACTATAATCATATATTTTTTTTAGAGCTTTGCTAGTGGTACATTAGTGTATACATAAGGGTGTACACCCTCCTTACATGGGGTGAGACCCACCTAAATAAAAAAATATTTTATACAAGTGGATCCCACCCCCATGTGAGGGGGGTGTACACTCGTATGTACATCTTTTGATGTACAAGTAGCAAATTTCTTTTTTTTTTTTATTATTGTTATAAGTAGGGATAACAAAAAAACTCGTCGGCTCGGACGACTCAAAAAAGTTCGAGCAGGGGCCAACCGAGCCACACTTTTTTGGTCGGGCTTTACTCGGCTCGAGCTTTTTTTTCGGCTCGTTGACATGGTTACGTGGACGTTCGTAGTATGTTACAACCACAAGAATTAAATAAATTTAGTCTTTTATAATGATTGAGGTGTAACGAAAAGCAGTGTCCAATTGTATCAAAAATTACTTGTGATCTACTAACACCTACTAACATCTTCGGTGTCTACGGTAGCATCGGAGGTTGCATTTAGTTTAGGTGGTCGAGTTTTATGTGACGAACGATCAAAATTAAAAGAAGATACATTGGAAGCTTTAATATGTTTGAAGAATTGAGAATGTGTGGAATTACGTTTTCAAGAACAAGTTGACAGTATAATGGCTGAAGAGTTGCAGCATATTAAGCATAAGATATTGTAATTTTTTGTAAACAGTATAATGTTTGAAGAATTGAGAATGTGTGGAATTACTTAAATTTTTTGTTTCAAAAAAAGTTGTACACGAAATATTTTATTCGTGTACATTTTTAACTTCGTCTGCGATAATTGTAGTCAGTCCCAAATCCAGAGAAATTAGGAGTGTTTTAACTTTTATTTAATTTATAGTATGTATAAATCGTACAAATTTTAAAATCTTTAAGTAAAAAATGTAAATTTGACATTAAAAAAAAAATCGAGACAGCTCAACCCGCTTAGATTCGAGCCGAGCTTCATTTTTTTGGCCGGGCTTTGCTCAGCTCGGCTCGGGCCCTAAAAAGCTAGGCCTAAAAAGCTCGAGCCAAGTCCAAGCTTTTTTTTTTTCGGCTCAGCTCGTTGACATGATTAATTGTAAGTGGTATCTGTTTTATGCACATGTATATAATTTTTTTATAAATTATTTATTTAAAATTACAATTTACACACCAAATGAACAAAGTGGATATTATAGTCTGAAATATTGTAATGGTTCTTTTATCGTGCACATATTTGGTTGTAATTAAAATCAGATTTTTAGTAATTTTTTATAAAAAAAATTTTGATGAAACGTGTACTTAAAAGTTGTGAATCTCATGAAGTACGTATTTAAAATTAATTGTTGAATTGACTTAACATTTTATCACATAACTCAATTATCATTTAATAATAATTTTTGACGGTATATAATATTCTAATGAACTTACTTATGCATGTCTTGCATCGCCATCTAGAATGGCGCTTGGTATCTCGCCTATTTAGGTAAATCTTTCTTCATTGTTGTCCCAAGTCTTTCATTTTGTTATTTTAAATTTAAATCATATTTAAAAAATAATGATAACTTTTTATATAAACAATTAAACGAAAAAAATTAATCATTGCTCACAGCCACTCCTCACCCGTTCCCAGCCCCTCAAATCCCCGACAAGGCAAGAATAAGAAGGGTCACCACATCCTCATCCCGACCCACCTCTTTTTCGTCCTTAACTATTTTCTAGCTAAATTTTGGTTCGATATGTATAAAATGGTTTACATACATATGATATGGTAATATATAATTGGATCAAAATTTCTTCAATCAAATAAATAAAACTTCTTCGCTCTCTTTTTAAAACATCATCTGTATGTAAACTATTATATAACTAATTATGGCTCTCTTTTTAAAACATCATTTGTATGTAAACCATTATATAACTATTTATGTATAAGTAGCATGCTTCATTTTGTTTATATGCAAATATGAAATTTTTATATTTAACATCTTGTTTTTCCACAAGCTCAGTCAGTTCATATCTCAACCTCGTCAACCACACCTTGATGCTGCTCACCACTTGTTACAATATCTCAAAGCAACCCCTGGACAGGGACTTTTCTTTTCTACCTCCTCTTCCTTGCAGTTGCGAGCCTTTGCTGATGCTGATTGGGGCTCTTGCTTGGATTTCAGAAAATCAGTCATAGGTTTCTGCGTGTTCCTTGGGGATTCCATGATCTCTTGGAAGCCAAAGAAACAGCAAACCATTTCAAAGTCCTTTGCAGAGGCAGAATACCGTGCTTTAGCATCCACTGCCAGTGAATTGGTTTGGATTCGACAATTGCTTCAAGATTTCCAGATTATCCCATCAGCTCTTGCTTTGATCTTTTGCGATAATCAGGCTACCCTTCACATTGCAAGCAACCCCATTTTCCATGAAAGAACAAAGCACGTCGAAATAGATTGCCATTTCATCCGTGACAAGGTGACTGAAGGCCTCATCAAACTCTTTCCGGTTCGCACTCAACATCAGCTCGCCGACATTTTCACGAAAGCTTTGCCATGATCTCTATTGTTTCCGTTAATGTCTAAGATGGCTATTATTGATATCCATAGTCCATCTTAAGGGGGAAGTATTAGAATATTCCGTTAGTTTTCATGTTAGCTGATATATTCTGTCAATTGTTTAGTTAGTTAATTAGTTAACTAATTCTGTTAATTAGCGGTCATTAGCATTAGATTAGCAAGCTACAGCTGTCTAGTTAGCCCTCTTTCTATTTATATACCAGTTGTAATTCGATCTAATACATATAAGATTTTCCCTCCATTTTCATCTTCTTCTTCCTTGGGTAATCTGATGTTTTACTTCAATACATTCATAACTATAATTTTTATTGATAAGTGTGTTAATATTTAAGTTGTGTATACGTAACACGTGATCAATAAAAAAATTTAAATCGTTTATTACCAAATTATTCAACAAATTTCATGTTGAAATTTTTACTGATATGAATATTCAAAAAATATTATCCAGGGGCTGCCATTTGGGCACCATCAAACAATTCTCTTAACTGTAGATCAAAATAGCCATTACAAAAATCTCCGCCCTTGTTCAAGTTTCTCTCGTTGGATTCACGCATCCAAAAGATTCTTCCAATCTATATATAGTAAAGAATTCCAATTTTAATAATTTTATCATTATCATTTTAAGATGGTAAAGACAATTGTGAATCTATATTCAGCCCATGTTTGGTACGTATTAAAATTTTCATTTTCATTCTTCTATTCATTTTCAACCACACATTCTTCAATAAAATGATATTTTTCATCATATTAATAACTTTTCCTTATTTTTCAACTACATATTCTCCATCAATTTACAATTCCAAAATGATAAAAGCTCAAAAATGATAAAAGCTCAAAAAACCTCGCCCTAACTCAAAATAAGGTGACGAAATTGGATTTCTTTGTCCACCAAACAAGCATTATCGATTTAGGGTATAGGATTTAGAAAAATATGTTTTTAATTATATATATATACATATAGAATTTCTTTAAAATTTCAAGGTAGCGTTATTTTAATTATTTATTGGTATAGTATGATTAAAATTTAAAAATAGTTATGGCATGTTCTCTTTACCATTTTTAAGTCATTTTCTATTTTCGATTTTTTAAAACAGTGAAAACGCGTTCTTTTTCCTATTTTCGAACACGTTTTGAAAACAAGTTAAAATTTTACAAAGAAAATCAATTTGTCGTTTTGAGTGTTCAGTTATAATCAAACCGAAATTTTCAAAACGTATTTTGGATGTTTTCAAAATGCCAAAAAATACATTTTCAACAATCTCAAAATGGACACTCAAAACACATAACACAAAAAGAATAATCCCAAGTTTTTATTGAAAACTTTAGCCCCTATTTGACAACCATGATGTTGAAAAGAAAAAGTTTCGAATGGTAACTTTTAGGAGAATGTGTAGTTAAAAAATAAAAAAAAAAAATTGAATTTGTATATAAAATATTTTATTGTGTGAATGTATAATTAAAAGTAAACATATAAAAAATTATTTTCAAATAATAATTGTCAAACATGAACTTAATAATATATACAAAGTTTTTTAAGAATTTCAAGGTAGAGTTATTTAACTATTTACTGGTATAGAATGATTAAGATAATATTAAAATTGAATAACTTCAAATTAATATTACGTATATACCTAAGTTGATACTTTATCTTCACATCTTACACCTTTTACAATCTTGCTTCCAAGTACTACGTTTTTATCTTTTGGGACATATATTACGCTATTAATTAAAAGGTAAAACTCTACTGTTGGTCACCAACCTATTGTCCTATTCATAATTTAATCCTCAACCTTTTAAAAATAAACAAATTAGTCCCAACTTTTTAGTGTTGCTGCATAATGAGCCTCCAATTATGAAAACAATTATCTCGTAACAATCACGTAAACATACCTAACTTCAAAGACAGACAAATCAAAGATACAAAACTTCATACAACTGGTTATCAAATTTGTACGTCGTCTGTTACTGAAGTGAAAAACCAAATTACCCCTTTTTGAAGGTTGGGGACCAACTTGCCATTGGACAAGAAGTCGAAAACCTAAAGTACAATTTTGTCGATTATAAATTAGTTGATGAAGACCAACATTATAACCACGCAATAGCCATTTGTATAGAAATCGAGCCACATAAATGCACTAGAAAAGAGAAAATGGGGTGGGCTCCAATGTGTACTAAAAAAAATAAAAAATGCACAAACCCCACATGGTGTGTGTGTTCTGGCCCCTTCTGTTGATTTTCCCTTTTCCCTTCTGTTAATGCAGTGTGTTTCAACCCAGAAGCATCTGGTTTTTCAAATGTGGCCCCATTTTATTTAGCTAAAAATAAATTTTTTAATAAAATTTGATGAAATATGCAGTTCAAAAATTGATAGAAATTGTTAGTCCCATGAATAGTATGGTTGAAAAAAAAAAAAACTGAGTTTTAAAATATGGAGACGTTTTTTTAACGGGTTTTACTAAAATCTGGTACCACACTCGTATAACAATCTCCAGTACACTGCAATACCAGCATGCTTCCAATCATTCCTCAACCAAACTTAATCCTGGATTCTCCTTAAAAAACTGCAACAAAGTTCTACAAGATGCAAATCAACCACATTTCCACCCTCTGTTATTCTTACCGCGAAATGGGATGGCCTCAACTCTTCATATTTTATTAATTCCCGGGATCGTTTATATATTATGTGGGTAAATGTAGCATGCATAAACCTTACTGAGGTCGAATAAACAACGAAGGGAACATCATCAACTTACCTGATTTATTTATGAGCATACTAAATGTTAAAACACGATGATATCTAGCACAACTGTTGTGTAGGGATACTTGGAAGCTCATTTCTTATCTCAGCATCTGGCTTCAGTTGCTAATTTCAGAGAGTAAACAATGCAACATAGCAAATTTCATGGCCAATTTCGGGCTATCCTCAACACTACAACTTGTGGAGCTTCAGTCGAAACTGCAATAACATTTACGATGAACAGCTACTCTTTCCTGCAGTGAAATGGGAGTTAAAATCTTCTTCTTTTCACTCTCGAGACATCACTGAATCCCTGATCATGCCAAACCTGCTGCCCACTGGGCCTGTGGTTCCCGTCCTGTTGCTCTTCAATATTTCTCATTCGCCCTGATACAAATAGTGGCTGATGCTTAATGCGCCCATCAAACTCCCTCTCTCTTATTGTGCTTCTCTCCATGAAATCCGTTTCTCCATCAGGACGGAACCTGAAAGGCCTAGGGCCATCATTTACATGATGGAAACGGGCATTATCATTATCACTGTTGTAAGCAGGCCTAAAAGAACGAGCCATTCCCCGTCTCTCACCAAACTTTCTTCTCTCATCACCACTCACATCATGATATCTACTGGAATGTACAGTCCCACTCATATAGTCATCCCCATCTGCCCTCTCTCGAGGATCTAACACATTTACTCTCCTAGTGCTTCTGGGAAATACCCGTCCAGGTGGAGTTCTTCTATTCGAATTACCAGACCTATGTAGAATATGTTCCCGTCCAGATTCCACATCCCTTATGTCATTAGAAGGCTGAGGCATAAAGGTTGGAGATTCACGCCTTCTACCAACAACCTCGTCAGGAAAACAATCACGATCAGGAGTCCTCATCCTCCCCATCCTATACATAGTTGGAGATCTATGCTGAGGTAATTGTGGATGCCCATCAGGTGATCTCCTCCAAGGAGATGACCATGGCCCAGGTGACCGTGTTCGGGATCTAATAGGAGATTTCGAGCGGGCCCGAGAGTAGTCCTTTCTCTGCAATGTAGAGAAGTTCCTGTTCCCTCGCACAAGCTGATCATCAAGTTCATCATACATGGTTTGTGGACGAGTAAATACAGGATCTATAATATCATCTGATAATTCCCGAATATACTTTTCATTATGACGAAATCCAACCATGTCTGAACCATGTTCATCAGCAAATCTACTTGGACTAACATTTCTAGGCATTCTACGAAGCATTGGAATGCCTCTCATTGTAGGACCATCTCTACCTCTGGTAGATATTCTCCTAGCAGGTGGATGGTGCAGTGAACGCAATTCATCATTCAAGGTGGCCTTCCTTCTACCACCACTCAAAGCAGAATTATCCGGTGCAATACCATAGCCATTGTAGTCAAGCTCAATGCCAGCAATTGAAGAAGCATGCTTACGTCTAGAATCCTGATAATCAGCTTTGTCATTGTAACTTTCTGATGCAAACTCATGGTTAGAGTCCCACTCATTGTGTAACCGGCCAAACCTGCCAGATAACCTTCCTCTTCGAGCTATGAAACTCGATCTTGAATTTCTAAATGACTGGTGTTGACTCCAATCTTTCACAAATTTTTTTGGACCATCAGTATAAATTTCATCTCTGTAAAAATAGAAAAGATAATATAAGTAAAAATTATTAAAAAACAGATGAAGACGCCAATCAAGTGCCAGGTCACAAGATTATACCTATTCCCACGTTGTATCTCCCCCTCCAGATCAGAGCATCTTTCTTTTCCACTTCGGGAAGACAACCTGCCCGGAATAGACACTGTTTTACAAGGGGAAGCAGCAACAGAAGTACGAGGTAAATTTATGATGCGGCTCTTGTTGCTTGCATTGTTGGAAGAATTAGCAGCATTGTTATTATTACTACTATTATCTACAGATGCTTCGGCCTTGGGCAGAGTTGAATCATTCTCTCTAAGAGAGATTTCTTTAATTCTCTCACTAGTGGCTCTCTCACCTAGTGTTGCCTCCATCCCATGGCTTTCATTAATTGCCCCTTCACCAGGGGCTTCCTTTTCATCACCCTCTTCAACATGATCTCCTCTCGAAAGATTAAGATGTTTCTCTGGAGATACGAAATTAGAGCTCTTTTTGTCAAGTCCAACTTCTGTAACTTCGTCTAGTAATGATTTTTGCAAAGCACCATCTTCACCATCAGGCTCATTGGGACCCATATCAATGCATTCCTTAATTTGGTCGCTACTCGTCTCACAATGATTATCCAATACATTGGCTTTTCCATCAAAATCAGATATGTTGCAATTTTTATCAGAAGAAAAAACACAAGACTCTATATTTCTTGTATCACACTCAACAAGTTTAACATTTTCTTCCTTTTTGTGAACATTTGGATCTTCTACTGATGGATGCATTAGCGATTCTCGAAGCTCGCCATCTTCATAATCTTCATCTTCTTTGTCAGGTCGCCTTTTCTCAATACCCTTGAGATTGGTAAAAGCATGAATTCCATTACATCCAAAAGCATCTGCTCCAGGCATATTGGTAGATAAGTTTGTGTTTTCCAAATCACTGGCAGATACCTCACTGTTTCCACACAATTCCCTAGGATGCTCGTCAACCCAATTCAGTTTGCACCTTTCAGGATCTTCAGCAATCAAATTCTCTACCTTCTCACAGTGCACGCTTATTTCTTCGCCTTTCTGGCTTACAGGTTTAGGGACCACAGCATCAATCGGCTCATCTGGTATATCCTTTCTGTTACAAAAGTGTTTAGCATGTAAAGAAAGTTCAGATTGATATGATAAACCCTCACTTGGGGTTGACTCTGCAAAGGTTGGCAACCTGGGGGGACACGAGTTGAGAGGGGTCAAAGGCATAGATAGAACAGATGAAGATGCACAGCTCTCTTGATGCTGCATAACCTTTTCAGCAGATTGAGGTAGAATAGAAACTGTAGGTTTGCTTATTTCCTTGTTACACACCTGAAACAGTTCAGATTTTATTGGTCTTGTGTCAACTACTTTCTGTGAGTTACTAGATGACGTTACTACTGTTTCTGAGCTGCAACTCTCAATAAGTTCCCTTTTCATCAAACTAAGACTCGACATTTCCATTGTACTGCTAGTTCCACCGGTACAACTACATTCCAGATTCTCGTCAACTGTTTCCAATTTCACAGCTCTACAACTAGCAGCATTCATGTTCCTTGTTGATAGCTGCCCTGTTTGCAACTTTGAGTTTGAGTCAACCCTGACAGAGTCTACTTTATCTGATAAAGAAGAACGATCCCTACTGGAGTTCAACTCCCTGTATGGTATACCAAGACTAAGACAAAGGGAATCCTCAGGCTTATGTTTATGTCTAGGCTGTACAGATGAAATAGGAAAACTTGAACTATGCTCATACGCAATATGTTTCCCTTTATTCAAACTGAAATCAGTTGTACCCACTGCACTTGAAGAATGTTTCAAATCATGCCCACTACAGTTATTATTGAACTTGCCGTTACCAATAGAATTGTGAAGAAGTGCGTTGTTTTCGACAGAAGGCTCCCATGCATCCATCGAAGTATTTAGATCCCAGTTTGATCTATTATTAGCATATACATGACTGCTAATGTTATTTGAGCCAGCACTAATTTCGCGGGTAACATGTGCGTCTCTGTACAAAGACAAATTCAACAATGAAGAATCTAACTTATCAGATTTTTGGTGACTCGTTTCACTATTTTTGGGTTCCAAAGCAGGAATGAGTGGTTCCTTCGGTTTCAATAATAATTCAACATTTCCAGAACCAGTAGAAAAATTAGGTTTACAATCACCTTCAACTTGTGGGCTGTCAATTTCCTTCTTCACATTCACTACAATAGCACCCATATTGTTTCCTGGAACTCCTGATCCTGCAGATTTCTCATTCGAAAGGAGATTCACTTTACTCACTACCCCATCCGTAGAACCTAAACTATCACAACGTTCAGTCTCTTGAGGCTTGGAAGCAAAAATGTCCAGATTGGTTTGCAGCAAGTGGACATTTGTATCAGTAGCTTTTTCTTTATTTGCTTCTAAAACCGAGTTCTTGCTCATATCAGATTTACCAGAAGGGCTCGTATCATTTGCAGTTAAAACAGATTTCTTGCTCATATCAGATTTAACAGATGAACACATATCGACAGCAGCATCCAGGGATGGCACTTTACCTGAGCTTTTGAAGTCTTCTATATTTTTTGCATCATTGTCCTCGGATGCGGACAGTCGTTCTTCAGGGGACGGAGAAGGAGACCGAAATATTGGAAATTTTCTCTTTTTAATAGGAATAGTTGCAGAAGAATTACCAGACTGCTGCTGTGGAAGTACCCCATGCTGAAAATAAAAATGAATTAACAATAGAATTTAAATAAAATATTCATCAAATTAAAGTAATCAAAAATCAGAAGAAAACCTCTTCATTTCCCGGAATTGGCATGAGTCCAAACGGAGAAACACTGCAACGAGAATTAGCTATTTTAATTAAAATAAAGAAATAGAGCAAGAAACCGTGAATTTAAATTAAATTCAACTATCGCCATTATTATGAACATCTAAAAAGAAATCAACTTCAACACTCAAAATTATTCAAGTTAAAACACAAAGGATACCACGGAAAAATTCAAAGATTAACTAGAATATACGATTAACAGTTTTAAACAAAGTACAAAACGTAGCCACCAACGACCATAAGTCATTTCCCCTTGAAAATAGACACCATAAAAAATTCTAAACATCGTTAATGTTTTTTATCCGAAATAGTAGATCTTTAATATCTGTCTCTGAAATAACCAAAAAAAAAAAAGTAAGAAACTCAACATCTCGGAAAGTTTTCTTCACGGATTAATAAATCTAGAACAAGAAGAATATATAAAAAGAAAATTGCAGATTAGCGCGGTCAGCGATTCAGACCCATAACACAACAGATATAGCTGTTGATAATTCGATGTATTCAAGGAGAAATTACCTTTAAAAAACAGCAAATTTTGTATAATAATTCTAGAGAAAAGGAGAGAGGTTAAGATAGGAGGATACAATGAGAAAAAACCTAGTTGTGAAAAGAGAGATAGGAAAGACAAAATGAACAAGGCAAAGGTAGTTTCCAAGTGGTTTCCATATTTCTGCCAACACAAATAAATAGTAAAATATCCGATTGATTGCTTGATTGATCATTTAGGGTTTGTGCTTTTCAAGCGTTGAAATTTCTCCACCATTAAATGGGTTAATTGCATTTTTGGTCTACCAACTATCATGAAAATATCAATTGAGACATCTATCTTTAGTTAGACACTTAGCCCTTGTTTCGTCCTCATTATTTTTAAAATACATTTTTTCTCTCTCTTATTTTTAACCACACATTCTTCAATAAGATAATATAAACGTAAATTCAAATTTTTCTTATTTTTTAATCAAACATTCTCCATCAGAATGCTATTTTAAAATGCATTTTGAATAGAAAAGGAGATACTCAAACGAGCTCTTAGTCACTCCATTAGACAATTGAAATTAATAAATTAGCCTTGTCTAAAGTTTTTTTGTTGGGGTTTTGACTTTTTACCACCATAACCCTGTGGTAGAGATATGATTTGTTACTATTCTTTTTGAGAAATGCTATTCATCCCCACTGAGGTTGAGCACCGGTCTATGTGGCGGTTAATGTGGCATTAAATGATAGGTGAAATTAAATAAGTCATTTAATTTCACCTATCATTTAACCACTCACATTCAGCCACATAGACTGGGGATTCATCCCCACTGGGGATGAATAGCATTTTTCTTTATTAATTAGTGAAGAAACATTTCCTACTTATGAAGTATAGTTTTAAAATTCTCTGCAAATGGATCATTTAACCACTCACATGCAGCCATATAGACTGGAAATGAATATCATTTTTCATTCTTTTTAGCGTCTTTAACGTGTGGAGTTGGAAAGAGGTAAACCTATAACAAAGATGCTAAAAATTAAAAATAAATGAACTTGCTTCGAAAATTTTAATAAATCAATTTCTAGTTGATCCATGCTTCTATTGAGCTAGCATCATTAGATACGACAAAAAAGTGTCTTCCTACCTCGCTTTAAAATTAGATCACACATTTGCAAACATGATTTGGAGTGATATTTGGATAAAATAGCTTTGCTTGCTTGATGGTTGGAATTAATATTTCACTACATCAACTTCCCATAGCTTGTAGGCATGTGAATTAGAAATTAATTTCACGTATTGGGTCTAACAAAGCGACTAAATTTACAATAAAATGAAATTTTGTGTGTTCAGCTGTTGATAAATTGAAGATGGATGATCCAATCGATATTTTTGTTAAAGTCAGGTGGCTAAAAATAAAATAAATGCTAATTTATTTTAATTTAAAAGTAGTGGGCAGCGGAAGTTTCGGGTAGCCGACAATTACGTGTTAATGGGCCTACACAAGTTCAACTACTTTTGACAGAATATAATAATAATGATGATGACCACAATTTTGTTTAAAGTATGTTTGAGCCACGTTATTTTAAAAGGATGTATTTTAAAATAGTAGATTGATAGAGAATGATGGTTGAAAAAGAAAGAAAAGTTATTGATGTGATAAAAATATTATTTTATTGAAAATAAGTAAAAGAATGAAAATAAAAATTTTAAAATATGGGCTTAACTTTACGAAAAAAAAAAAAAAAGTGGTTAAAAGCAATGAAATTTTTTTGGTTTATGTGTAATATTATTTTATTGAGAGAATATATGTTTGATAAAAGAAGAGAAAAATGAATTAAAATTTAATAGGGTAAAAAATGAATTAATATTTAGGGCTTGTTTGTGTCAGATTTTAATCTAAGTCAAAGTCAAACAATCAATATCAATTACATCTTCATGGATCCTACATCTTTTCAATCACACATTTAAAATTTCATCACAATTAACTTAAAATCTGATTTTACACCTTCTAAATATTTTTTTGTTAAATTCATTTTATCTCCTTTTCTCCTAATAAAGTCAATTACAATACGAGAGATCCTGCCATTTCAAAGAAGATAAATATATCGAAATGAAAATTTATTAATTTTTCTAAAATAATTTTTCACGTGTATTCATAAATTTTTTTTAATTTTAACTATATATTATTAAAGCACTCTTTAACCTCTTGTTTAGGCTCCATTAAAAAGAAATTTGGGAGAAATGTATTTTGAAATAGTTATTTTGTTTGGAAAAATATGTGATTAAAAATTTAGAAAAAAAATGAATTTATGTGTAAGTTATAATATTATTATGAAAGTATATAGTTAAAAATAAATTTTAAAAATGATATGTTTTTTGGAAAAGTGAAGTCCAAACAAGAGGTAAATGACCTGTCACGAACTAACTTTGCGTGGAAAAGAAAAAAAAGAGAGAAAAAGGAAGAAATAATTGAGGTAGTGGGTTAATGCAATAATGCTAAGAATTATTCCATCTTCACATGTCAATAATTGCACTTTGGCTTTTCCAGGAAGAATACTGTCAACGCCTCGGTGCAATAATAATAATAATAATAATTATTATTATTATTATTATTATTATTTGTTTTGCACTTTTGCTATATGTACAACGAATACAATCCTTCTAACAGTAGAGGACCCACGACCATGTGTCGATGCAAAATTATTATTATGAGCTTTGCTATATATACTCCGGATACTTCCTCGCCCACAATAGGGGAGCCCGCGATTTTTTTATTGGTCGTGAGCCCACTCTATTGTGAGGAGTATCAATCTCGATGTACAAATAACAAAATTATATTTAAAAATAAAAATAAAAATGAGGCGGGTTGTGGGTGATAGACCCCTGCCAACAAGGGAGTGTCCCATGTGGCTATTATTTTTTCATATCGCTTTTGAATGGGTCAATTATTACATATACCTTTCTTTCTCTCACCAACTTATTATTAATTAATGTAAGAATAAAGATAAGGATGAGGACGATTCTCTTCTAGGATGCTAATGGATCGAGCTAAGTTCACCCATTGGTTGGCAACTACGATGAACACGGCCCATTAGGCAAATTGGGCTTCATTGGCGAGTCAAGCTGCATTGGTTCACGGGCTTTTTTTATGGGAAAAATTTAAAAGTAA
>CAIGRO010252952.1:0-11049 GCA_903798355.1 Fraxinus baroniana
AAAAGTAAAATAAAAATAAATAAAATAATTTTAATTGGCAAAGCACAAGAAATAAAAAATAAAAATTTATGTCGTGGACAAATAATTTTTATTTGTGTTCATTTAAATATACTTTTATGTAAATATCCATTAAGATCTTCAACTATTTTTATTTTGTACAATTTTTTTTTTAGAATTTAACCCATGTTTGGTAGAAATTAAAATTCAGATTTTAATTTAAATCAAAGTCGAACAATTAATTTTAACCACATTTTTTGGGACAACCCAACTTTTCAAACACATATTTCATCAACTTTCATTAAAATTTACTAAAAATTTGATTTTAATCTCCACTAAACACGAGCTTATTATTATTATTTTTTTTAATAATTTATCGTAATTTTATTTTTATTTTTATTTTTTTAAATTTTGAACTTCTAAATATAATTTTATTTTTTTTAAATTTTATATTTTTTTCTTAGAATTTTATGTAAAAATTAATTTAAACACTTATTTTCTATGTCTTGAGTGTTTTTCAAAGTTTTCACTGAAAACACTTAAAATGTCAAAAATACGTTTTGAATTTTATGTTATAAATTAGGGAGTAGTCGGTAGAGATTAAAATCGGATTAAAATTGAAAAACTAGCCGTTATTGTTGACTTTTATTAGACGAGTGAGACCTAATAACGGTTATATTTTCAATTTTAATTGGATTTTAAATACCGCCGAACACGCCCTTAACTTTGTTTTGAAAATATATTTTTAGAAATACGAGATAAAACAAATTTTGAGTGCTTTATAAAACTGAAAACATTTTGAAAACATCAAATCAAACGCACCCTTGCTATTTGAATATAATAGTACACTTAGGGTTGTCAGCGGTTCAGTTCGATTTTGCTCGGTTCCAAAATTTTCGAGTATTTAATAAATGGACCCGTCGGGTCCAAATATAATTATGGAACCGTTTGGGTTCGGTTTCGTTCCTTTTGGTTCGGTTCGGGTTGAGTTCGGTTCCATACCATAATTAAATTTTTTAACATTTACAGAAACGCTACATAAATATAACTAATAATATTTCATTCGTAACTTCTACAAATTAATATAGCCAATTCAAAAATATATAAATAACTAGCTGTCGAATAACATTAATTCAATGCATATAAATACCAAAAAGTAGATATTAATATTAAAATGTCGGTGATCCATATTAAAAAATTGAGGCCCAAGGCTTAAAATTATGAAATGATCTGATTTAATTAATTAATTTTTTATTTTTTTTAGAAAAAAAATCTTCGGTTCTTGGTCCAGACCCGATATCCAACCCATATCCATCGGTTCTCGATTCGGGTACCCGTTCGGGTATTTAATTTGTGAAGAATCGCTCAATTCAGTTCGGGTTCGATTCGATCCAGTCCGGTTCGGTTCGGGATTTTTGGACACCCCTAAGTACAATGTATTTTTAAATGAATTTTCACGTGTAAGCAAAACAATTTACATGGTTTTAGAGAGGATGGGAACCTCTCCTATGATTTTTTTCTCATTTCTCCTCTTTCTCTTATGTTAACTTGTGAGCAATGATATAAAAGAGGACCCGTCTTGCTCATTGCTCCCTCTATCTTTTATGTTAACTTGTGAAGAATGACATAAAAGATTGCCCATCTTGTGTGTAATTGATGTTTGATTCTGAACATAAGTGTGGGGATGGAGTTAACTTTTTATCATCATACCATTCATTCTTTTCACTAATGCAAATGCACAATAAAAAATTAAGCTACCAAATAACATGTTGAGGTTGGTATACCACGATAAGTTATGCACCATGCGTTGCTTTGTCCGTCTCATATTGTCTTAGCCTGGACCATTTTACGTCGACCTATCGATCATTGGGAGTTATTATTCTTATTGAATGGCACGCACTTGAAAATTGGTAAATGGATACTGTTTTTTCAATCAAATGTGAAACCCAAATGTCTAAAGATTAACAATACCTCATTAAATGCTGAACCCAACTAAAATTCAACCATTGACAAGTAGCGTGGAACAAATAACGATTAACAATACCTCATTACATGGTGCAGTCGACTAAATTTGAAAAAGTAGACTAGTGACAAACTGTATGAGATAAAGTGGGTAATAACAAGTATAACGGAATGGAATTAATATAGTTTCAAATAAAGCATATGTAACTTAAATAATTACCACGATATATATAAAATTCATGCATAAATTATCGGTGGATGTCTTGTGGAACGCTACCCCATTAGATATTTTTCTAAGGGGGTGATTGATTGGCTTTCTTTTCTATGGAAAATGTCCATTTTTCACCCAAATTTCTACTTTTGGAGCTTTTCATTGACATTTTTTTCAATGAAAAATATTTTCCAAAAATTGGTCACTTGACAATATTTCCTCGAAAATAAGGAAAACATTTTCTTTAGACAGAAGTAGGTTTCTATTTTCCAGGCAATTCACTCTCTCTTTCATGTATCCCCTTTCTTTCATCTATCCATCAATAAAAGATGAACAAGTATAACATTTTTTGTATTGAAAATTAAACCAATCAAACAAATTTAGGGCCCGTTTGAGCCACATTTTTTCTTCATTATAATGAAAAATATGACCGTAATCCATCACATCAACATTAAAATTCAAACTTCCTATCTCTTGTGTGGGACCCATAACGGCTATATTTTTCATTCTCATTCTCATTATAATGTGACTCAAACGGGCTCTTAATTAATAATTTTCATGAAAATTCCATGCTTGCAATCACACACATCCTAAGTGCCAAGTTGCAACTTCGTTATATTGTTCAACATCAAATAAAAAAAAAAAAGGATTTCACTGAGTTCAGGAAGAATCAACATGCTTCTTTGTCATGTTATTACATGAAGTGAGTTGTATTTTTAATACTTAATGTTAGTGGTTAATACCTTCAACCTATATCGAGTTTTGTTTTCCATAAATTCCATGCTTGCAATCACGCACATCCTAAGTGCCAAGTTGCAACTTCGTTAAATTGTTCAAGAGATGCAAAATTTCTCAATGGTGTATTTCTACATCAAATAAAAAAAAATGATTTCACTGAGTTCAGGAAGAATCAACATGCTTCTTTGTCATGTTATTACATGAAGTGAGTTGTATTTTTAATACTTAATGTTAGTGGTTAATACCTTCAACTAGAGTAAAATTTATTGATTGTCGGTATTACGGTTGACCAGAGTAAAATTCATAAATGGGATATCGCATCACTTACCTAACATCAGGCGTGCATTACTGCTTATACAAACTGACATAATGACAGAAATCAAAGCGTTTCGTATATTTATTGATATTCTTGTCACTTTTTTTTTCCTAAATTATGTGATTGGTTTTTTTGACATCAATCTTTACCATTTCGCCTGAGTCTCATAATAAACGTGGTCCAATACACGTTAAGAGTATGGTATGTGTTAATTTTTTCTAGATCTTGGTTAACCAATATATGTTCAATATTGTGCTATCTGTATACCTTGGTGATTGATGATCTTGGTGGTGCCGATGTTTCCGTAAGTAGATAAAAGATATTATGAATTTATTACTTTTGCTTGTGCTGTTAAACTATTCAGTCCATGGTATTGCTGTTAATTTGCAGGTTCTAGAGAGAGCCCTTGAAGATTCTGGTGATGATTTGGACTCTGCAATAAAAAGACTTAACGAGCTCCGCTTAAGTACTGCTGCAATCAAACCTGAAGTTACCCAGGGAATTGATGCCCAATTTTCAGCTCAAGGTGCTTCTCTATCTGTAGCTTTGTTATCTGTATATCTGTTGTAGAGCTTTCTTTAATGATTTTGGGATGCTTCTGTTTATCTATTCTGTGAGAACTGGTTAAGGATACTTGTGATTCTATGTCAAATGTGGAAATTTTGAAATTATCTGAAAGATGTGTATGCATTAGGCATTATAACTAAAGCTTTGAAATTACTTGCACGGATTTGATATTACACAGAGATTTCTTTGTTGGAGTCATTTATTGACCACAGAGCCTCCATCTTGATCTCAACTCAGCCTATCTAATTATTTTTATAGTTGAACAGAAGGCACATTTCCATCATATATTAGCTGCTTCCCCATTCCTGATAACTGCTCTGCGATAGGCTCATTCACATGAGCTCAGGCAGACCTGACAGGTGGGAATTTTGTTTAGAAATACTGGATTTAAAACTTTTTTGCAATAGTTTCACCTCATATGTTTCATCTCCCAATTGACCTGGCTAATAATGTCATCTGGAACCTCTGATAGAAGAAACAAGTACTACAGTTACACATGAAGGGGCCTGGAACTTTTATCATGCGACTGTAGTTATTTGTATATTTCTGTTTAGCCTTGCTATTTCTAGGCATATGACGTACTTCTATTTTTAATTTATGTATCTCATGCCACATTACTTCCTGTATAGACATGACTTTAAGATTTATTTCCTATCATAGCTATGTTATTGCTCATATAATTATGGAATGCAAACTGCAAACTGCTAAATAAAATTTTCAAATGCTTTTAAAAATAGAGATCCATTAAGGAGCTGTTGTTTTCCTGATTTGGTGCAAGTTATG
Organism: Fraxinus baroniana; assembly: GCA_903798355.1. Taxonomy (NCBI): domain Eukaryota; kingdom Viridiplantae; phylum Streptophyta; class Magnoliopsida; order Lamiales; family Oleaceae; genus Fraxinus; species Fraxinus baroniana. The sequence goes on from CAIGRO010252952.1 coordinate 4,575, forward strand.
ATCATTCTTTAAATTCCATACTTCACATCCTCTGGTGGTGCCTTTGGATCATAATTGTACTGCCCTTTAGGGCCATTTGGCATGGTTTTTGAATAGTCAATAAGAGTTTTTGAGGCTTAAAAGTTGTTTTTGAACCTGTTTGGCTAATTTTATGAAAGTATTTTCGGTGGTTAGAAGAGTTTTTGGTGGAAGCTGGTCTATTGTGGCTTTCTCAAAAAGTAAAAGGTAGCTTCCTCCAAAAGCTCTTTTACAAGATATAAAAACAAAAGCTATATCAAACGTGCTCTTAATATCATAGTTGTTCCTTGTTAATCTCAAGTTCAATGTAGTAAGAGAAGGATATAAAATTTAACCCCCATTTGGCCCCCATTAAATTATAATTTATTTTTTTCAATCTTCTTATCAATCACATTGTCGAATACAATAATATTACACATAAATTCAAAAACTTCTCCTTATTCTTTATTACACATTCTTCACAAAATTACTATTCCTTTCATTATAATGTGGGATAATGGGAGCCAAACACGGGTGCTTAATATGCTGCTTCTTCTTCAAGGAAATTAATCAACCTTTACTACCACTTGAGTCTACAAGTTCATACTGTGTCGCTTGCACAAAGACTTCGTTTTTTCATTTTTCAAATTGTAAATAGTTCTCAAAATATAGAGGGTGAAGCAGTAATACTTTATCTTTTGTCCCTTTACTCCCAAGTCCTGGGGGAAACTTGAAAAAATTCATCAAACAAAGCATTTGTTTAGGTTTTACTAGTAACTTATAATTTCCCATTTAAGTCAAATTTCAATTTTAACCATATATTCACAGCTAATACCCACTTATTACCCAAACACACATTAAGATTTGTGTTCCCACTATATTTGGGGTTGGTGAAGAAACTAGAAAAATCCCCTTTTCATCCTAGAAAAAGAAGATAAAAAACCAATAACACCGAATAAGGTTTATATTAAATGGTCATATTCTCCCCTCATGTCTGTTTAAAAGAGAACTAGTGTTATGGGCTGACAAACTAATTATTAACATATATACCCCCATCGTAAACAATTTCTTACAGAAATCCCCAAATTATACTTAAAAAATTATATGTTTAAGAAAAATGACTGCTCTTTAATTTGTTACATTATGTAATTAATTATTTTGGTAACAAAATTGACATACTCCGTCGTGAATCACCCTTCATGAAGTACCCATGTCGACATGACATGATTCCGGATCGAGTTCTTTGTGTTTAGTTGGACACGGCTGTCACGAGTGGAAGAAGACAAGGGGTTGCTTCTGTGAAGAATTTCACTGTGAAATTAGGTTGAGCGTAACAAAGAGGACAACGATTTGGGTCCCTTTTGTTAAGTGGGCTTGGTGTCTCACCTTTTTAAATTGGCAAATATTTTTTCAAGTGGAATCGATTCACTTTTTGTTAAGTCAAGAAATGATTTGTCAAGGGAGCTTGCCTCTTTTTGTTATTTTTAATTAAAATAAAATTTCAAAAATCATATTTAATGCAAGTAAAAATAATAACATGAATTCATAAAATAAACTCGAAGTCACAAAACTCAATTAGTCTTTAAATAAAATATTGGTTGATTTACAGTCTATATGTACTTTTTTTTAAAAAAAAAAAAAAAGAAAAACTACGTGAGACATATCCCCTTACCCATATCGAAAATTCAAATCATGTTTAACCATATTCCCATACTGTAATTTAAAAAAAAAAAAAAAAAAATATCTGACACCTGAGTTCGAGTAACATATGTAATAATTGAAAGAAAATAGTGCCTTTAACTTTAACCTGAATTTATTCATAAAATGAAACTCTCATCGAATTTTATCATTTATATACTTATTTGAAATGCTTATTATTCATTTTATTGAACTTTGTTCAAACGGAAATGCTTGAGTATAACCATATGATTATTAAGGGTATTAGGCTTCTTTTTTTTTTTTCTGCAGACAGAATCTGCTAATTAGTTTTCTAGTTGTCCGTCTTTCCTTTTTAGAGAATGCTATATTGACTATTTAATTTCAATTACCATTTGACAAAAGGTCTTGCGAATTTGATGATGAACAGTGTTATTGATTGATTCCTCAATACGTTTTTCTATTGATTTTCACAATCAGTAGAAGCTGCAAGAAATATATATTTTTCAGTTCCTTTAATATACCTCCCAGTAGACAAGCAATATCCTCTTCAAGGATCTAGCATTTTGCAAATGGTAACGATTTTTTTATACATATGTCGACGTCAAGTTGTCATCCTTGGAGAAGTTACATAAAGATATATGTAGAGTACAATAGTTTTATCATGTTTACATAATGCTAATTAAATTTACATTTATTGATGCCATGAATTTGGGTAATCAGATAGTTCATAGGTGTTCATATATCGCTAAAGCAGGGTGAGCCTTAATATTGAGAAATTGAGCTACACCTTAAAGTTTGGGCCAAAAATGTATTTTTTTCCCCATAAAATAAGCTTAAAAAAACTTGTCCCACCTCAAAAAGCCATATCCAGTCCAGCTCTACATTTCTAGTTTTGCCCCTGAGGTTCATTTGTGATAATTTCTATACTATTTTTCTTTGACTTGGAAATCGGTGCCAAACTCGTGTCTGGTTCATTAAAAAATATGCCATTTTTCGTTTAAAAATGAATTATCTACATGCCATAGCCAATTCTAAACCATAGAAGAGTGCATGTGAGTTGTGACGTAGTTATGAATGCTAAAGTATTCCTTTCAAGTGTACGTTTTTGAAATCCTTTCATACGATGAATGATGGGTCGAAGAATTTTATTTTAGATGCTTTTGTGGTTTCCTGTGAAGAGATTCATTTGTAGGACTATTCATACTTTTTAACTGTTTGCTAGTTCGTAGAGATGCACGTATAAAACTATTAGTCTAGGCATATGCCCTTGTTTGGTACATATTCTTTCAAAACTCATTTTCAACCACACATTTTTCAATAAAATAATATTTTTCATTTCATCAATAACTTTTCCTTACTTTTTAACTACATATTTCTCATCATATCACTTTTTAAAATACGTTCTTTCCTCAATAATATCCATCAAACACGCCTTATATTGCAAACTTCTCATGCCTACATGATCTTTTCTGACTATTGAGTGAAGGGAAGAAATTATTCCTTTACCCATTCCATCGCAAAAGATATAATGTGTTATAAAGTCAATTAAACCTTGAATATGAAGTTTGCAGTGGGATAGCCACAGATGGGCAATATTAACATTTGAACTACAACCATATAATTGTTAGAATTTCAAACAGCCGCCCCAAAAGATGGTTGTTTCTAGATTATTAAAATAATAATAATAATAATAATTATGCTAGATGATTGTTCATTTTACAATGTTCATCTGTGTGACCAAGGACATTGGGTTTCTTTAGAACTATTGTTGGGCCTCTTTTGATTTGAAGAGGGCTGCAACTCTGAGGGGTTGCTCAATTGATCAGTCCTTGGGTTTGCTCACCAATGGCCACTAGTTCGAATCCCCTCAGGGCCATTGAGGTGAATATCCGGTCGTAAACTTCAGGCCCCGTGGAATTAGTCGAGGTATACGCAAGCTGGTCTGACATCCACGTTTATCCAAAAAAAAAAAAAAAGAGGGGGCTGCAGTAGATGAAAATGAAGTCATGTAATTCAACTGCTTCTGTTTTCCTCCTCTGAATTCACCCCCTTCATCCAATCACATCTCTTCTTTCTTGTTCTTCGTTGTTTTTGTGGTTGTTTCATGGTCTGTGGTTTTTTTCTTTATAAAACAGAATTTTTGATACAGTCAATTATAAAAATGAAATGCTGTTGCAGTCTTTTCAGACTATGATGCTATGTTGTAATGCATGCAGGTACAGTGGCAAATAATGGTGAGAGTTCTGGAGAGGAACCATCCGCTGGATGCAATCTCCCCTTGGATGGTGCAGAGTGGGTGGACCTCTTGGTTGGAGAAGTAATAAATGCTTCAAATGTAGAGGATGCTAAGATGCGCGTGTCGCGAGCACTCGAGGTACTGGAGAAGTCCATTTTTGCACATGCAACTGCATCTGCCCAGAATGTGCAGAAGGTGTGTTCTTTTATGATATTTGATTTAGATTATTATGGAATTGTAGACAACATTTTTACTTCTTTTTCTTATTTAATACTATCTGACTTACCAAACATGTGTTAGTGTTTTGCTACTACTTTCTTTGATTTAAATGAGTTTTGTGTTTGTAGGAGAACATTGCACTAAAGCAACAGCTGGAAGCTCTTATACAGGAAAACACCATTTTAAAGCGAGCAGTTTCTATCCAGCATGAGCGCCAGAAAGAGTTTGAGGAAAGAGGCCAGGAGTTGCATCAGTTGAAGCAGCTGGTTTCTCAATACCAAGAGCAGCTGAGAACTCTTGAGGTCAGATTCACAAACTAAAAGTCTTAATGCATGTATATCCTATTTTGTATTATTCCTAGCTCTATTAGTAAACAGATGAGTGACAAAACTGAACTTGCAGCCTAAACCATGCTCAGAGACAGACAGGTTTTCTCATCTTATAAAAGCCCTTATTCAGTAAAGAAGTTTTATTTCCTATCTTGAGAGCATAATATTTCTCAGAGCATGGAGTTTCGAATCAAAGCTGAAGTTTGAATTGGAATTGATCCTTTAATTCTCAAAAGGAGAATGGAAAAAAATTATAATTTGAATTCTGTCTTAATTGAATTGTATTTATCTGATGGTTAAATTAAGTTGATGCATTTCATGTAAATTTAAAATGACTTCATTTAATGCAGCCTAGGGAATGTAGCTGTAATAGTCAAATTTGGTTTATAAAGCATGAATTAATATCATCTCCACCCTTGTTTCACACTTATCGTCCTATCTACTGACATGTTTACTGCAATCTCAGACGCTATGGTTATTTTTTATACAGAGGGAGGAGAGGCAAATAGTAGATTTTTAGTGGAGAAAACCTAATTGCATATAATCTTGTTTAGTTGTTTTACAACATTTGTTCTTGTGAGGGATATTTTCAATGCGAGTAATTTTTTGGTCCATTCAAAGATACTCTTCTTTTATCGGAAAATATTTGGAATCTGCACTTTCTTCTGGGTTGATATGGAAACTCTATAAAGCTTGGCGCTTTTATGTTGAATGCCTTCTGAACTCACCTTATATTAGGGGTTCTGTAATATGCATGAAAAGATTGCCTAAAGAAAGTATTATTCATGCATGTATTTTAGGTAGATAAAATATACCCGAATGCCAAAATCCGTCATCACTAGAATTTTCTGCTGAATCTTCTCTTGAGATATGCTAATTACTGTGTATCTTTTTATCAGGTCAATAATTATGCACTTGCAATGCACCTCAAGCAGGCTCAGCAAAGCAATTCTGTACCTGGGCGCTTTCATCCTGATGTCTTTTAGTTAATATTTGCATATTTATTATGTATCCGTATATTGTGTGACCATGGCAAGTTTAATACAATTAACAGTAAAAAAATCCTAAATAGTTTTTACTAGGGCACCTAGCTTTAGTTGGAATGTCCAGTGAGGACGATAATACAGTATGTGCGCGCTGATGTATTGTCAAAGACATGTTTGAACAATCTTTTAGTTCCATATGCATCATTAATAATGGATTTTATGCTAATAGCAGGAGACAATAACTATTGTACCCTAACATATTACTTCTCTATCTTCTAATCCTTGCTTGTTCTCTACATTTTTCCATTGCACAGTTGAACGTGTTGAGTGAGTAAGTATTTCTGTTTGGAATAATTATATCTTCTGTTCGATTTTTTGTGGCATGGTCTTTAGTTTTTTTGTCGAAAAATATTGCTTTGGCCTTGGTTTCATCATTACTGTTGGAAAATCAAGTATCATTACTGTTACAAGCAACTGTGCATGTGTTGTAGAGAATGGTTGTGTTGAAGAAGATATAGTTCTTGTTGGCGATTTGATATTAGGGTGTGTTTGATTGCCAATATATACCATGGAAAATGTCTTTTTTCCATTCAAATTCTTACTTTTGTGTTGTTTGATTGTCAATATTTTTCATGGAAAATATTTTCTTACTTTTTATCACGTGACTAGATTTTCCACGAAAACATGAAAAATATTTTCCTAGGGGTGAGGTAGATTTTATTTTCCAGACAATTGATAATTGCCACGAAACCAATCACTCTGCACACGTCAATTGGTACTTGCCTACTACCCACCCCCTCTCTCTCTCTCTCTCACCAATATTATCTCACAGAGCCCTCCCCTCCCTCCCCCTCTCTCTCTCAGATCGATTTCTTCAATCTTTCCTCCCCGTTTGACACTTTGCTTTCGTCGATTCCATTGATTTTTTTTGCTGGGCTTTCTTGATTCTCTGCCGATGAACTCATAATCTTGGTATTTTCCGTTTTCTCTGTTTTAATTACTTGTTTTGGGTTTTGATTATTTGATTTAGAGGAAATTACACCCACCCC
>CAIGRO010252964.1:0-12700 GCA_903798355.1 Fraxinus baroniana
GGGCCTGAGGCGAACTACAGAATTTGGGCCCCTACGTCATAGCAGACAATCCTCTTTTTCTTCTAAAAGAGTCTTACGGAACTAAATTTGTTAACTTAAATTCAACCATAAAGCAACAAATAAAACTAAAATATTTATTTTACAATCAAGTAACAATACAAAAATTTTCTAGCCGATCACTTAAATACAACTCCGTCTTGTAGTTTTCAAGGCAAAAATATCAATCAATTTTGTATGGTCGAGTTGTTCAACCATTTCTTTTTCAATGGATAACATAGTTAATCCATTCAATCTTTCACGCGACATGGTTGAACGGAGATAAGTTTTGATCAATTTCAACAATTCTATTGTCCTCCCTACTCCCTAGAACTAAAACTAACTACAGATTTGAAGCATTCTTCTTTGTACACCACCTGGATTGGTTCTTTCAAACCTTCACCTTCATCCTAAATTAGATATTGCACAATTCTCCAAATATTAGAATCAAAATTATAATCTATGCCATCTTTTCGGAAAAATGATCTAACTAGTGAATAACCTGCTCCATTGCACCAAGTGTTTGAGCCTCTTTTCTGTGTTTCTGTACAAGAGAAAATCCCAAAAAATTTCTATTGCCAAATAATACAATCTAAAAATGATTACTATATCAAATTTACAAATTAACATACATGTACTGCATCTCATTACCATGGAAAATATAGTTGAAATCTACTACAGAGGAGAGAACATTCAATGTAAAGTAATTAACCGAGAAATGTAAATAGTACTAACGAATGAGATTAATACAATAATCGATAAATCTTCGAGAAATTCCTTTGAATCTGCATCAAAGAAATGACAATCAAATTCAAAGCAATGATTAAACTAAAAATCAAATCACAGACATCATAAATAAAACTTACAATCAGAGATTTAGAGCTAATAAGTTTCTGCCTATGAGATAATGAAAAAATGGGAACGAACACAGAAGCGCTGAACAAATTGAGGATAAACATCCTCGTACTTCTACGAAATCTACTACTCATCAATTTCAACTTGGAGAGGAAGGAAGGGCTGACCTAAAGGTGGAGGTGTGGAGGCGGACTGGCGATCGCGGACTCGCACAGCAGTGGAGGAAAGTAGAGGTTAGAACTGTAGTGGAAACTCAGGCGCGGGGATGAGAGAAAGGGTCGAAGGGCAGCAACGGCTGAACTGAAGGTGGAGAAGTGGAGGCGGACTGGCAGTTGTGGTGCAGTGGAGGAAAGTAGATCTGTAGTAGAAACTCAAGCGCAGGGAATGAGGGATCAATGAGGGAAGTGAAGTCGTTTTAGGTTTAAAAAATAAAATAAAAATAAAAAAATAAAAATAAAAATAATAAAATTGGGCCCCCAAAATTTTTGGGCCTGAGGCGACGGCCTCTTGGGCCTCCCCTCAAGTCCGGCTCTGGCAATGAACAACATATTCTGGTACATCTAGACAAATCTAACATCCCAGGATGTTACAAAAAATTTTTTTCTAGTATAATTCTCAGTGGATTTTTCCTTTCGATTTTTGAGGAATGTTCCCCGTCTACTCATAAAAGTCCGATATGAGCATGCTCGACTGAAAAGTGAGGGTGAAAAGAGGCATTTGTTATTTCTTATGCAGCGGCTTCTGCTATTATTTGCTGGACTGCTTGTTTTGTAGGCAGAGCGGGAATAGCACCATTATTTGTGACAACAAGGGCACCACAAGCGTTGGCAAAAAAAGATAGCCTCTCTTAACCGCTTCAGTAAAAATAATTTTTTTAGTTTTACATTTTTTCTGGAGTACACTTGAAAATTTTGAAAATCATTTGTGATAGCTGCACAATTGGTTTATTTGATCGTTGTATCCTGAAAGTGATTGTCTACAGAGGTCGCAGTAGTTATCAATGAACAATTTCGTTTTAGGACATCGTAATAAGTTTTATTTCTACACTTTACTGTACTGCAACTAGTAACATTTCTAACAAAAAACACTAAATTTTAATTCATAATTTGGTTCAATTAATGTGTGTGAAAATAGTTTAAATGACTTTTTACTAATGCCGTTTGCACTCTTAAGTGTGTTCCAGTGGGGATTTGAAAATAGTATGTTTGCACTCTTAAGTGTGTTCTAGTAAATCCCTAGCCAGAATGATCTATTTAAAGTTGGATAATTCTTGATGTACAAAATGTGGTACAAAATGGTGTCCAAAATGGCCAAGTGGCGGCCCCCTATTGGAGGAGCGGCTGTGGGGCCAGCCACCCCTCCAATAGGCGGCCGTCACTTGGCCATTTTGGACACCGTTTTGGACACCATTTTGTACCTGTAGCATGACCCAAAACCTAACACATGGCCACTCATCATTTTTAGTGGCTAAACTTGTTTTGTTCTTATAAACTTATAAGAACAAATATGTAAAATTATTTTTTAAATAGTATTTCTGTCTAAATTTCCAGCTTTTCTTTATCAGGTTTATATAGAGTTTCGATTGCGTTCTTCTAAGGGAAGTTGGAATTGCAGCCTCCGTTTTTAATTATTCCATTCGAGAACTTGTTTGTTAGTGTGATAGCTCAACATCTTACATCACTAAAGAATGTATTTGTTTAGAAATGAAATTTGAATACAATCACCTATAAACGGAATGTCTTAACTTTATTATGAAGAATATCGAAATATAACATGTTAGATTTTATCGAGATATGGTCAAGAATATCAAAATATAAAATGTCAAAACATTTATAGATGCTCGATAAAGGTTATAATGTTACAATCACTTTTAATACAACAGAAAGGTAAACAACATTTTATTTTTTTAAAATTACAAAGATTTTATAAAATTCTTGAGAACATCGAGAGATCATACATCCCATAACCATGAAATCCTCCTTCGTTGAATTCCTCGAGGACCCTCAAACCCTTCTCTTTAAGTACCTTTGCGAGCTCAATTTGACGATCGATCATGGGATCCCCCTCACTGCCTGTGATCAAGATCTTCCATCCCTGCTCCTTGATTTGTTCCAAAACCTCCGGTTTCATTCCCACCATTGGATTACAATACTCGTGATCACGGTCAACACCTACTGGCAAAGCAAGTTCCCACATTATATCAGTCGCACATGGTGGAAGCACCTTATCATTCATTAGCCTTAATTCTGACGAAGTCCTCTCTGTCCCACCAAAGAACGGTTGTTGCAATATCAACCCTTTGATCTTCACAGGATTGAGATCATCAACACATCCAACCGCACGTAAGCCAATATGATAGGCTATGTTCCCACCGGCACTACATCCCATGAGATAACACTTTGAGAAATCAGCATATTTTGTTAGCCACTCATCATTGGTGGTTTTGAACCACTGCAAGGCTTCCATGCAGTCTTCATAGGCTGCCGGAAGGCGGTGTTCTGGGGCAAGACGATACTCCATCGATACTATCACTGCTGGTATTTCAATCGCCGCTTTGCAACAAAATTCATGGAACATAGTAGTGGCTGCACTGATCATAACTAACCCTCCACCGTGGTAGTACATTATAACCGGTAGTTTCTCGGCTTGGTTAGAATCGAATACTTTACGGGGAAGGAATATACGAACCCAAGTTTTGTTTGATTCGTTAACAGGGATGTCCTTAGTTAGGACTGGACTTGAATCACTCGGATTAGAACAAGCAGGAGTGGTGGTAAAAACTTCAAATATACGCGTGATAGACCCGTCGAGATTTCTGGCCATGCCTATATAGCCATATGGATCAACAGTCGGGTCGATTGGATTCGACATGGTGGAGTGGTTATGCAAATGAGTTGCTGTGGATGAAGATTTCGAAGTTTTCTTGATTATAAGTGAAGAAGCGCCCTGTTTTATAGAATGGAGCGTGAGAATATATGCTATTATTGCCTTGGATCGATCCATAAGCCATGCGGACTATGGATTATAATATAGTAAACTACCAATGTTTATATAATAATGCCTTGGATTGATCCATAAGCCATGCTGTGATATCCCATTTCATTTAGTACGGCCATTATATGAAAACTTATTTTTTACATACTTACTGTAAATTTATACATTCACATTTACACGTAAATAAAAAAAAAAAAAAAATTCCCTATTTTTCAATCACATTTCTTTTAAAAATCACTGTTAAAACCATTATTTTTTCCAAATAATGATCGGCCTTAGTTTAAGTCAAAGTCTAAAAGTTGTGGTCAAATTTGTCAAGCCAAAAAAGGGGAAATGAAAAACATAAAATGAAAATGTCCAGGAGGTGGATTGTCGTCACATGTTGGGACCATTCTAATGGTGTGTTTGAGCCACGTTATTTTAGAAGAATGTATTCTGAAATAGTAGATTGATGGAAAATGTATGGTTGAATAAAAAGGAAAAGTTATTGATGTGATGAAAAATGTGTAGTTAAAAATGAGTAGAAAAATGAAAATGAAAATTCTAATGTTTACCAAACAGGGCCTAAACTTTTATCCTCAATAGCCAGCTATTCATACTATAAACCATTTGAAGTCTTCTTGAAGCAAATTCCATTGAATCGTGAGGGGGGGGAGGGGGGAACAGAAAAGCATTGCTTTCAAGTTTACGTCAAGAAAACCATGACTTTCTTCAAAAATTGGTACCGAACAGGAAGTGCAAAAATAATGTTTATTATTTAGTAAATAATGTATTTTAAATAGTGATATGGTGGGAAATATATTGTTAAAAAGTAAAGAAAAATTATTGATGTGATAAAAATATTATTTTATTAAAAAATGTGTGGTTGAAAATGAGTGATGAAATAATGTGATCAAACACGGACTTAATTTTTATTGAAACCGGATTTAATTAATTTCAGTCTTATAGAAACTAGCAAATGAATTATCGATACATCTCGCCACATGTGAATTACACAAAAAAATCATCCAAGAAAGCTGTGATCTTGATCAAAATTCAAAGATATAATAACTACGCAAAAAATTTACCGTACTTCGATAGACATGAAATTAAGAAACAGAAGTAGATGTACCTGAAATGGGATTCTCAGCCACGTTGTTGTTATAAGTTTTAATACAATAATCAGCGATCTTCAAAGAAAAATTTGAGCTTGGGGCCAAGAAAATTACAGAGAGTAGAGAGAGAACGAGGGAGGGAGGGAGGGAGGGAGAGTGGGTGGGTGGGTGGTTTGAATAAAGATTGAGAAACGATAAGAAGAATATTTTATGTATCTTTATTTAGGGCCTGTTTGGTTTGGATTTTTCAGTTCTACAGTAAATCAATTTTCATTTTTCAAAGTTAATTAGTGTTAGAAGAATTTTAATTTTTTTTATTAATTAACGAACTAAACATGAGCATTAATCATATGATTTATATATGGCCTGTTTGGTTAGGATTCTCCAATTCTACAGTAAATCAATTTTCATTTTTCAATCACACATTCTTCAATAAAATAATATTTTACATCACATCAATATTTTTTTTTTCTTTTTCAACCACACATTTCCCATCATATCACTATTCAAAATCAATTTTTCCTCCAAAAAATCTAAACCAAACAAGCTCTTAATCATGTTTAATTTTGTCCAATACAAATACATGGTTGAGAACGAAATGTTGAACATTCTCTCTACGACTGTTATCAAGTAGAGAAAGAAAGAAAAGTTGGATTTGATAAGGTGAGCATTTTTATCTGTAACAATTAGATCTTGATGAGATCAAGGCCCGTTTGATAGGGATTAAAATCGGATTAAAATTAAAAAATTAGTCGTTATTGTTGACTTTTATTAAACGAGTGAGACCCAAAAAGTCAACAATAACGACTATATTTTCAATTTTAATCCCTACCGAACGGGCCTCAAATTGAATCAATCGATTCAATTCTATTCCAATTAAAATTAGTTAATTTAGTTGTGGATCTTAAAATCAAGGACTTAATTGCTCTAGAATTCTAGCTATGTAACTAAATTGTGATTTGATTAAAAATACATTTTTATAACCTCTTAATTAATTTGTTATTTACATGAATTAATATATAGGAGAACTCTATTTGTACAGTCCTATTACAGCCCCCTCACAATGGGGGGGCCCATGCCATTTTTTAATGGCATGGGCCCCCCCTATTGTGAGGGGGCTGTGAGCCCTGCTGTGAAGGGTGCTGTGCTTATAGCACAGCTATATATTTAAAATAATCAACAGTTTTGTCAGTTTGAAACAATACGTGTGATACATAAATAAGAAAATTTACATTAAAAAAAAAAAATAGGATTGATTCAGAACGGATCGATTTAGTTCTTTTCGTCCATATGTCGATTTAGTTACACTTGGAATATTTCAAGTTTTGATTATAAACATGTTATCTAGGACTAGATAACTTCTTTTTTTATCATTTTTATTTAAAAAATTTTGGATCTCTCGCTTATTTTTCAAGACATCTACACATTAAAGTATCAGATGTGTAAGAGTACATTTTAACTAAACCTTATCTACTTTTTATAATACGTGAATTTGATATATCACATCGTCAATAGTGACGTTCCAAGAAAATGTATATAAAAGTTGAATAAAATTTTACGTTACTTCAAGCTACCTCTATTATTCAAATTTGGGCCCGATTACGAAAATACAGACAAAAGTTTTCAACGAACACTGTGTAATGTTTGTTTGTATCAAATTTAGATATTAATCAAACTTTGTGTGGTTGAAATGAAATCGATCAAAACCAAGTCTGACCAATTCCGAGAAATCAATACACGGATATTTTCTGTCATGAAAATACGAAAATACGGACAAAAGTTTTCAACCCTCACTATGTAATGTTTGTTTGTATCAAATTTTGTGTGGTTGAAATGCAATCGATGAAAACCAAGTCTTGACCAATTCCGAGAAATCAGTACAAGGATATTTTCTGTCATGAGTTCATAGCAATTCAAATGCAAAGGAACCACAGGATTATTTATTTATTTGTTTGTTTGTGAGTACTAGAGGTGGATGGGATATGATAAAGGTGTTTTCATGCTAATGGTTTCAACATTTTTGGATAATTGTAATCAAAATCAAATATCAATTTTAACTGCACCTTCATAAATACTACTTGCTTGTTATCCTTACATTTTGCCCATGTTTCGTTCGACTTGAAAACTTGGTAAAAATCGAAATCATAGTTAACAATTAATTCTAATAATACATTTTATAGAACTTACACTTTTTATCATGTTTCAATATATCGACTTTTACAAAATTTATTAAAAATCAATTTTAACTACACCAAACAGGGTTGACCTACTACTCATTTTGATTATAATTTAACACAATTTCTCTCAACAACGTAACGTGGGATAGCGTTCCACAACCGGCGGCATATAGGGGCATACATTGAGACTGTCATGTGCAGTGATCACATTTGCCAATGGAATCAACGGGTTGTCACATCAACTCGAATGGTTCGACCAACTCCAATTTGTTTATGATCAACTGTTGCATAGTGACCAAAACCTTGAAATTGAAGGTCTAAATTTTGTCTACCTTATATCATGTGGACAGACAGTTTAAGGCTTTAAGCTTATAAAATGTTTACTAATAAAAGATGCCACTTTTAGAAACAAGACTATTCTTCATTTTAACGAACACGTATCCTGAAATCAAAATCTTCCATCCCTGCTCCTTGATTCGTTCCAAAACCTCTAATTTCATTCCTGCCATTGGATTACGATACTCGTGATCACGATCAACACCTATTGGCAAAGCCAGTTCCCACATTACATCAGCCACACACGGTGGAATCACCTTATCATTGATTGGCCTTAATTCTGACGAAGTAATCTCCGTCCCACCGATGAACAATTGATGCAATATCAACCCTCTGATCGTCACATGATTGAGTTCATCAACGCATCCAATCGCATGTAACTTGTAAGCCAATATGATAGGCTATGTTCCCACCCCCGCTAGATCCCATGAGATGACACTTTGATAAATCATCATATTTGGTAAGCCACTCATCACTAGTGGTTCTAAACCACTGCAGCTTCCATGCAGTCATCATAGGCTGTCGAACGGCGACGTTCTGGGGCAAGATGATATTCCGGTGACACTATCACTGCCAGTATTTCAATCATCGCTTTGTTGCAAAATTCATGAAACATGGTACTCGGCTACACTGGGCAGGACTAACCCACCACCGTGGTAGTACCTTATAATCGGCACTTTCTTAGCCTGGTCAGAATCAAATACTTTACGAGGAAGGAATACACTAGGGCTGTCCGTGGGTTGGTGTGGTTCGGTTCTGTTTGATTCCAAAAAATTTTGGTATTGAATAAATGGAACCGTCGAGTCCAAATATAATTATGGAACCGTTCGGGTTCGATTTTGTACCATAATTAATTTTTTTAACATTTACAGCAACACTACATAAATATAGCTAATGACATTAATAAATTTAATTCTCAATGTTTCCTTTGTTTCATGGTAGAGATAGATCACATCTCTAGCGATCGTTTGTTGAGAAGGAACCTCAAATCGAGGTAAAGTTGATGTACAAATTCCTTAAAACTCACACCTTCCACAAAGGAAAAGATCAATTCATCAATAATAATCATCTTAACCAATGCTTTTCTACACCTTTCTTTATCAAACGCCACAGACATAATACCAACATCATTGTTATCCACAAAGGAAAAAGTCAATTCATTAATAATATTCATCTTAACCAACACTTTTCTACACCATTATTTATCAAACACCACATACATAACATCATTGTTTTCTCGAGTGAGTATTGCTTGATTTTCATCAACCGTTATATTTTTATATGCATAACAAGTTTTTAACTGTTTCAACTTACTAGAAGTTCTAGATTTAATATTCGCCTTAAATGTTTTCCCACAATAATTCCATTTTGCTCTTTCTCCACCAAGTACCTTATTGAAATGATATACATTTTGCTCTTTCTCCACCAAGTACCTTATTGAAATGATTCCATATTTCTAACCTCTCAACATACTGTTTCTTGTCTTCTATTTGAGCATCCAAACTGGAGATAACACAAACTGCAAACAATAAAGTATATTGAAAATTATGACTGGACCAAACACGTTTCAATAAAGAATTTTACATTTCAGTTTCCTCAAATTAATGATAGTTCCAATTTCTATTTATGCTAAATTTATACCTAAAATAAAAAATGAAGACGACAACAGATTACATATGAATTATAAATAAAAAATCATCTCATAGAAAAGAAATTCATACGAAATCTCTATTATGGAGTTTGAACACAATTATAAAAACAAAATTTGTATAGTTCTTAAATAGATGCATAAATGTGTACCTAATTTAGAAGTGTGCACCGGTGCAGCTGTGGAAAATGGAAATTGCTTAGGGTTTCAAGAGAGAAATGGTCTTAGAATATTATCTCATTTGAAGGCTTTAAATTTAATGAGTAAATTCAAATAATCTTGTTGTCATATCAATTATTAAGATATAATTATGGCGAATGTCCATAATCTTTACAAAAACTACAAATGGATCCAAAAATCCACAGTTTCTTGTCTTTAAAATGGGCTAATGGGCTTTAAGATTATTTGGGTTTTAAAATTAAAATTATGAAATGATCTGATTTAATTAATTAATTTGTTAAGTTATTTAGAAAAAATAAAATCATTCAATTAATTCTATAAAAAAATTATTTAGTTTCGATTTTTATTCGGTTCTTGGTCTAGACTCGACCCAAACCCATCGGCTCTCGATTTGGATATCCGTTCGGGTATTTAACTTATGAAAAACCGCTAGATTCGATTCAGCATTTTTGGACACCCCTAGAATACACGAACTTGAGTTTTGTTCGATTCCTTAACAAGGATATCCTTGGATGGGACTGGACTCGAATCACTAGGATTCGAACAAGCAAGAGTGATGGTAAAAATTTCAATTATGCGTGTGATAGATCCGTCGGGGTTTCTGGCCATGCCCATATAGCCACATGGATCAACAGTGGTCGATTTGATTCAACATGGTAAGAGTGGTGATGCAGTTGACTTGCTGTGGATGGAGATTTCAAAGTTTTCTTGATTACAAGTGAAGCCCTGTTTTATAGAATATATCATTATTGCCTTGGATCGATCCATAAGCCACGCCGACTGAGGATTATAATATCATTAATTATCAATGTTTATAATAATGTTTTCCATCAATCACCCATTCACTTTCCATATATGTCGATTAGCAAAAATTACAGATAATACGAACACAGATAATAAGATTTATCATATTAATATAGCTTTACCGGAATATTGTTAAGAATATCAAAATATAAAATGTCAAAACATTTATAGATGCTCGATAAAGGTTAAAATGTTACAACCACTTTTAATACAACAGAAAGGTAAACAATATCATTTTATTTTATTTTAAAATTACAAAGATTTTATAAAATTCTTGAGAACACCGAGAGATCATATATCCCGTAACCATGAAATCCTCCTTCGTTGAATTCCTCCAGGACCCTCAAACCCTTCTTTTTAAGTACTTTGGCGAGTTCAATTTGACGATCGATCATGGGATCCCCCTCACTACCCGTGATCAAGATCTTCCATCCATGCTCCTTGATTTGTTCCAAAACCTCCGATTTCATTCCCACCATTGGATTACAAAACTCATGATCACGGTCAACACCTACTGGCAAAGCAAGTTCCCACATTATATCAGTCGCACATGGTGGAATCACCTTATCATTGATTAGCCTTAATTCTGACGAAGTCCTCTCTGTCCCACCAAAGAATGGTTGTTGCAATATCAACCCTTTGATCTTCACAGGATTGAGATCATCAACACATCCAACCGCACGTAAGCCAATATGATAGGCTATGTTCCCACCGGCACTACATCCCATGAGATAACACTTTGAGAAATCAGCATATTTTGTTAGCCACTCATCACTGGTGGTTTTGAACCACTGCAAAGCTTCCATGCAGTCTTCATAAGCTGCCGGAAGGCGGTGTTCTGGGGCAAGACGATACTCCATCGACACTATCACTGCTGGTATTTCAATCGCCGCTTTGCAACAGAATTCATGGAACACGGTAGTGGCTGCACTGAGCAGAACCAACCCGCCACCGTGGTAGTACACTATAACCGGTAGTTTCTCGACTTGGTCAGAATCGAATACTTTACGGGGAAGGAATATACGAACCCAAGTTTTGTTTGATTCGTTAACAGGGATGTCCTTGGTTAGGATTAGACTTGAATCACTCGGATTAGAACAAGCAGGAGTGGTGGTAGAAACTTCAAATATTCGTGTAATAGACCCGTCGGGATTTCTGGCCATGCCCATATAGCCATATGGATCAACAGTCGGGTCGATTGGATTCGACATGGTAGAGTGGTGATGCAAATGAGTTGCTGTGGATGAAGATTTCGAAGTTTTCTTGATTATAAGTGAAGAAGCCCTGTTTTATAGAATGGAGCGTGAGAATATGCTATTATTGCCTTGGATCGATCCATATGGATTATAATATCATAAACTACCAATGTTTATGATAATGCCTTGGATTGATCCATAAGCCATGCTGTGATATCCCATTTCATTTAGTTGTTTGACGGGCATTATTGGGAAACTATACATCCATACAATAAAATTTTTTTACATATTCATTGTAAATTATACATTCATACAATAAATTTTTTTTACATGTAACTAAAGAAAAAACAATTCTATTTTTCAATCACATATTCTTTTTAAAATAACTGTTCAAATCATTTTATTTTCCAAATAATGATCGGGCTTAGTTTAAGTCAAAGTCTAAAAGTTGTGGTCAAATTTGTCAAGCCATAAAAAAAGGGAAATGAAAAACATAAAATGAAAATGTCTACAAAATCAAGAGAATTAAGTAGAAGAGAAGAAAGAGGCAGAAGACGAATCATTCAAGAAAGCTAGGATCTTGATCAAAATTCAAAGATCTAATAACTACCGTACTTCGATAGACTGAAATTAAGAAACAGAAGTAGATGTACCTGAAATGGGATTTTCAGCCACGTTGTTGTTATAATACAGTAATCAGCAGTTCTTCAAAGAAAAATGTGAGATTGGGGCCAAGAAAATTACACAGAGTAAATTACAGAGAGAGAGAGAGAGAGAGAGGGAGGGAGGGAGTGACAGGTGGGTGGTTTGATTAAAGATTGAGAAACGGTAAGGAGGAGAATGAAAATTCGCGTGTATATCGAATCTCGGAGCTGCAGTGGGGACGGCAAGACGGAGATATTTTAATAACGTGAGACCCACCTCATTGTGAGATAAAATTTAAAATTCTATAATAATTCTGACAATCATTTCCTCTACTTGAAGCTTTTTTCCTTCCACCGAAATGTGTGATTCAAATTGTAAATGGAATGAATTGGGAAAAAATAATTTTTGAAAAGATTAAAAAAATAGAGTTATGCTAGGAGACCGGCAGGCGCCCCACCAATAGGGGGGCGCCACATATTTCAAAACCTTTTTATCACAATCTACTAAAAAATCTGATTTTAATATACACCAAACACCTCTAAATATATATGTTGAAAAGTGTGCAAGCTCTTCCTTTTTAAACTTGAAAATGGTAGTAAATTACAGTGTTCTAAAAAGCGTAATGTGTGATTAGGCGTGGAATCAAACTTCAAGCTTTAGGAGCCTAGATGAAACTTAAGCGTAAAAAAACGTTTTTTTTTATTTTAAAATTTTAATCATTGTAAAAAAATTCAA